>JAGDQP010008811.1:0-42108 GCA_022664845.1 Lepisma saccharinum | reverse complement strand
TAACGTCTCCAACTAAAATTGAGCAGTAGTTACTCGGAAGCGACTGAAGTATACATCCTAATGCTTTGTCAAACTCCGCCGTAGACTTTGGTCTTCGGTAAACGCAACCAATTAGTACAGGCTTTGTATTATTACAAATACGTACATTTACCCACAATCCTTCAATGTCGATATTGCTTATACTAAATACTAGGTTGCTAATTAAATTATCCTTAATATAGAGAATGACTCCCCCTCCCCTCTTAGAGAAATCGCGGTCTAATCTGAACATCTTGAAACCATTTAATTTAACATGTTCGTCCGGAATTGATATATCAGTCCATGTTTCCGTTATAGCCAGGCAAGTACATTGAACTAAATTTGAAGTGGCAATCTCATCAATTTTATGGCGTAAACTACGAATATTCAAGTGCCCTACAGAAATATTATTAGCTGTGTCTACTATCTTTACATCTTCCAAACAAGGGTATAAATTCTTAAGAAATCTTCTATTTGTGTCACTCAGGATGGCTGGTTGGTCGTTGACCTCAGAAGCAGCGAATGTGCTGTTTTCAGTGTCAGGCGCCCCGTTGGGATCTTCAGAAGTTGTAGTTCGCGGAGAGGGATGCGAGGGGGAAGAGACGAGCATGCGGGATGAAGAGGGATGTCTGCCGGTCCCTTCTTCACCCATCACTCTGAGAGGGATGTCCAAATGAGTTACAGTTATAATTCAGGGAAAGTACATACTGGAGGCTATCATTAATTTTACAAAATACATGTAAATTGAGAGTCTGAAATTGAAGGTACTTAGAGTATGATACATAATAAAAAATTAAGGTTAAGTCCTGATTTTCATAGATGATTGTCATGTTAGAGATGAAAAAAAAAGAAAAAAAAAGAGAAATTTAAAACATGTGAATGAATACCAATAGGCATTCGTCGCGCCTTAGATTTGGCTATTCCCGCCTTTTTGGCGTCATTCTATGGTTCCCGATGCCTGATAGAATCACTTCTCCAAAATGATATCAGTTCTCATGGGGATTCTGAGATTGAGACTTGCTCTTCAAATTGGTCATTATTAGTTGGATCATTCTTGCCCGAACTCGATACTAGATCAAAGCAATTTACATGGGATGAACCCATTATCAAATCACACCTCTCGTTCTTACTCCAGACTGCAGAAAACTTAGAAGACAAAGCCAGAATAACTGCCGCGTCTTCCTTCGAAGCAGGTGCTTGGCTCAAAGCTCTACCTTCGCCCCCTCTGGGCCTTCACCTAAGCAATGAAAGTTTCCGAATAGCAGTTGGAATTCGATTGGGTGCAGATATTTGTGAAAGTCACAAATGTCAGGCATGTAAAACAGAAGTAAATAAAAAAGGATTACATGGCCTTTCTTGTTCAAAGAGCGCAGGTAGGCATCCTCGTCACTCGAATGTTAATGACATTATATTGAGAGCACTAATCTCAGCTGGCATTCCTGCAGTACGAGAACCTATTGGATGTAGCAGAACAGACGGTAAAAGACCAGATGGGATGACTCTGTTACCCTGGAAGAGAGGCAAACCATTATTTTGGGACTTCACTTGCTCAGACACGTTCGCTCCTTCCAACCTCCCTTTTTCCTCAATCCAGGCGGGAAACATCGCCAGTCGAAAAGAAGCGGAAAAAAGAAGAAAATATAACAATCTTGCACAGAAGTACCATTTCATACCCATTGCTATCGAATCTAGTGGTTCATGGGGAAAAGAAAGCCTCAACTTCATAAAAGAAATAGGTAAGCGTATCACACAATCATCTGGTGATGATAGAGCAAGCACCTTTCTTATCCAAAGAATAAGCATGGCAATTCAAAGAGGTAATGTAGCTTCAATCCAGGGAGCCATACCCAAAGGGAAGGAATTGGATGATATATTCCTACTGTAATTTTGATATATTTGACGGAACGTTTGTCACTTTCCATAATTATAAGCAGGTTACCGCTAACATGAAGCCTACCGTTGTAGCGGATGAAATGTTTCCTGAAAGAGTTGGACCATACATGGAGATGGAAGAGGTAGGAGGTTCTGGTGGCCTGTTAATGTGTTTGGCGGTAAATGAGAAAGCAGTTCATACAGACCTTTCCAATGATTTCGAAGACATATTTGCTGTTCTCGGTCTTGCAGTGATTGTGATGGTGGCCTTCCGAATCTTTGTTTAGTAAAATCTAACTTTTAAACAACAATCCAAATTTAAATTTTAAAATTATAAACTATTTATTTGTGATTCCATTGTTGTTAATTCTTTAAAACAATTCTTATTTTATCAGTTGTTATAATGAAATTGATGTAAGATGTGGGAGGCAATTCATGAAACAATTAAGAGCGCAGCAAAGGAACGTGTAGGTGAGAAGAAACAACAGAAAAACAAACTTTCGTTTGATGAAAAATGCCTTAAGCTTCATGAGGAACGAACACAAGCAAGGCAACGATGGCTAAGTAATAAAAGTGAAGCAAATACTAACCAATACTGTAACGCGAAACGAAACGCCACACTCGTGGTTCAGAAACAAAAAGTGAGAATATCTGACGCAGAAGATTCAGGAGATAGAGGAAAATGGGAAGACAAATAAGATACGAGATCTATACAAAGGGGTAAACTCGTTAAGAAAGGGTACCAGCCGAGGCTAGGAATGATTAGAAATGAACGTGGAGATATTCAGGTGGATCCGACTAAAATTGTCGATGTGTGGAAAAGTTATTTCGACAAACTGCTTAATGTACACAAAGGGGAAGAGACAGGAATTTGAAATCCATACCGCAGAACCGTGGATTCCCGAACCTAGGGAGATCCAGATCGAAATGTCGGTAAAGAAATTGAAAATTTTCAAATCACCAGGAATAGACAATTTTCCAGCCGAATTTATCAAAGCAGGAGGAACGGAACTAATCAAGGAACTACATACATTGATAAGTGCTATATGCAGAAAGGAGGAGCTCCCAAAGGAATGGAATACCTCAATAACAGTTCCGATTTACAAAAAATGCGTTAGAATTTAACATTGCGTTTGAATATGCGATTTTAAAAATTAAAGGGGACAAAAATGGAATATTATTGAATGGTTTGAATCAACTGTTCGTATACGCGGATGATGTAGATTTAATAGGGAACGATATAGAAGCACTACAAAGCAACACCGATGCCTTAGTAGAAGCGTGCGATGAGATAGGTTTACAGGTATACATAGATAAAACAAAATACATGATAACAAGCCGAAACACAGGAAATGAAGAAAATAAAAACGTAAGAATTAAGGGTGAGGTCGTAGAGAAAGTAAACAAATTTAAATACTTTATAGCATACGTAACAAGCAAGAATGAGGTCATGGAAGAAATAAAAGGTCGCTTAGTATCGGGGAACGCATGTTCCTATTCAGTCCAAAAGCTTCTAACATCGCGATTAATATCTAGGAAATTGAAATTAAAAATATACTTTACGGTTGCCAAAGTTGGAGTACGACCCTAGCAGATGAACATAAATTACGTGTATTTGAAAATAAGGTTTTGAGAAAGATATACGGGCCGAAACGGGACGAGATGACTGCATAATGAAGAACTCTACGGACTGTACGATTCCCCAGATGTTGTAAAAATAATGAAATCGCGACGACTATGGTGTGCAGTCCATGTTGCTCGGATAGGGGAAAAACGAAGATTATATTCTATCCTGGTTGGAAGGCCGGATGGAAAGAGGCTATTGGGAAGACCGAGACGTCGTTGGGAGTACACTATTAGAAGAGTTCTTCGAGAAATAGGTGTTCGTGATGAAAACTGGCTTGATATTGAACAGAAATGAATCCAATGGCAAACGTTTGTTACTGCGGCGATGAACTTGCGAGTTCCATAAGCCATCGAGTTAGTTAGTTAGTTAGTTAGTTAGTTAGTTAAGTACTTGTGTAACATCATATATCTAGACCGACTTCGAATTCGGAACTAAAATTTGGCACACTTAAGTTTCCTGTGATGCGCTTTTATTTGAGCGTTATTTGATTTCCAAAATCGACTGTCACGTACGGAAGGTTCCCTTTTCAGACTATTAAAAGTCTGGATTAGGAAGCCAAAACTAACAAAAGGAACAAGCAGCGAGTTTATCTTCTATGTACTTATTGATTGTATTAGATATCAATCTGGACTTATAGGTATTTTTTCTGTTTCTCTTGGCAACCCTGGCTTATAATGATCTCTTTTCTGTTAATATGTACAGTCACGGAAATTTGTATTACGGGAGTCGAGCAACTATGTAGTCTACGGTCTGGCCTTCAGTTTTTATTTAACTTATATTTTTGAACAATTTTAGGTTTCTCATATATGTCACGGCTTAATCATAAGTACCTGTCCGGCCCATAAATATAATTTAAATAAAAAGCTGAATGTTAGTTTTTATTCAACTCCCGCAGTACATACTTCCGTGATTGTTCAGTAGGGTGTTAAATGTTCCTATTTATACGTGCTTTCCAAAGAGTAAATTGTACTTAACTTTGAGAAAAAGACACTGCAGAATATTTGTTTGTAAGATATTGCCTGCAAAATACACAGAAATAAATTTCAATATTTTTTTTTTATCAACTCTCCTTGAGAACGTGTTCTGCTTATTCAGTTTCCATGTCAACAATTCACAAACATATTCAAAATTAAGATGGTACATGATTTCCATGATATCCTGCTTATTATACAGTATACACATCATCACATATACACGACGTAACGCTTGAATATGAATATCATAAAGCTTGAATATGAATACATGTAATATTCAACACATGTAAATAATGTACTACTCATAAATCATTAAAAAAAACTTGATGGAGTTCCAAACTGAAAAGCAATAGCTGTATTGTAAAGAATAAATAAATGTCCTACACTTTCAGTTCACACTTCAACCATTTCGAATTTTTTAGTACGTATTGTAGAGCCTGTCCGTATAACTGTGTGTTCCTTGTGTGAAATAAAATTTCACCTCTGAAGTACTCGAAGAAATGTATCGTGAAATATTTTGCTAGAAAGTTTGCCAGTTACTCCGGAAGAGTGAACCTCTCGTCTTTTCTGTTTTCTTTTTCCCTGTAAATAAAAAAAAAACCTCCCCTTTATATTAGAAAGTAAGATCTAACAGGATGGTGTGTCTCCGCCTTGAAAAATTTTCCAGGATGTTAAACTTTCTGCTGTTGTCGTCCCTTCAAGCCGTTTGTTACCCTCGGTGGGTGACACTATCAAACTGTCTGTATGCTATTCTCTCTCAGGAGGTGCCCCTGGCCTCGTCCCATGTCACGCGATACCACGAGAATCTCGCTGATTAACGAGAGGAAAGCACATCGCGACCCGAGGAAAGGTTCCGTCAGTCGTCCCGTCGACGCCGCGCGCAAAGATTAATGTTTGTCTTCTGAAAACACCGAGCAAAAGAAAAGAAAAGAAGACAAAAACCTCTTTCGCATCACAGTTACAAGATCATGGTAACTTTTGCTCTGGAAACTTCATCGTTAGAAGATTACTTTAGTTGGTCGTAAGTTCGAATCACTATCGTATGTACAAAGGCGTTCTCAAACAGGTGAGAGAACAATGTGTTTATGTTTGCAAAGTAAACTGGAACTTGAAATCAACATATTTTAATTTGACTTATTTTATCCATTTCTTCTGTATACAAAACTACTGTAAATGAGGCCTACGTGACTTTTTGATTTAAAGGTAACCAAGAAAAGCAACACTAGCCAAGATATTTACACTTTTCCTACAATCCTATTGAATGAATTATCTATTAAATGAATTTCAAGTATTATTTCCTTCTTTTCTTGTTACTGTTCTTCATTCTTCTATTTTCTTCAAATCTTGTCTTTCTTCCTTTCTAGAGCTTGTATTAAAACCTTTCCCCTCTTCCTCTATTTCCTGTTGTCCTATATCTAGTTCCCTGTGGGAACAACACATGCACACACATAAACACACAAACGTCACTCTCAAAAAGAATAGAAAGACCTGAGAGGCGAAACTTTGTTCATAGACGACGAAATAAAACAGTTGAAAAACGATGTAAGAAAGAAGCTAAATTGTAGGCGAAGTGTCTCAAGAAATAATTGAAGCCATTCTTTCTTCTTTATTTTCTTCTTAGAAAATAACCTTTTTCCCCCCTCCTCCTACCAAAGTTTCAGAGTTCGATTCCGGAATTTCCCATTGCTGCAAAACCTCCATTTTCGGAGATTCCCTGGAGGGAATCACAAACCATGAACCGGAAAATGGGCTCTGACGCGTGTTCTGCTGCCGCCGCTGGACACAGAAATAGGGGGCGTTGGTGTCGCTTTTGCCAGTTTCAAAACGCGCTTGAATTGCCGCGCCACCTGTCCTTCCCTCTTGTTTCAAGTTGTCTCTTTGTGTTTTCACTTCTGTGGACGGTTTTAATCTCGCCTATTACTTTGACCAGTAACCCTACCTTCTGTATATATATATATATGAAAGAATTAGTTGCACAAGGTTTACATTTATTCGTAATTACTATCGTTAAAAAAATCTAGTGTATTTGTGTAACTGTAAAAGTTTCATTTAAAATTCTCGATTCCTATTGTACACACTCATTCAATCTGTATCGTTATTCAACGTTACTACAAATGCGTCAGACCATTTGACGTAACTACTTTTGTTTCTACGATTTGTAAATTATTTCTTATTACATACAAGCTAATAGAATCCGAACAGTGACCTACTGTAACATTTTTTTTATTCGGATCAACGGTAGCTAGGCATCGAAGATTGGCTATACTAACTGGTTTCTAGAAATTTAGCAGATAAACAGAAACACAGTATGTTGGCCATCACGTTCTGCTCTCCTTTTTCCCAAGAAAAAAATGTTTCCAAATCAACTTCTGTGATCCGGAAGTTACAATCGCAGTCTTTGAGTCGGCAATAAGGAAGCAAATGGGTTCAAAATAACATGGGACTACAGGTAATTGTATAGTTTTGTATATTAGTTCGTGAAAAACATTTCATGTCTGCTACACAACTCAATTTATTATATGGAGAGTTCAGATTCATAGTAGTCGAAGTGAAGTCAGTTTGATAATTTGTTATTTCCTTGGGAAGGGTAACGACCAGGCCCTATATTCCAGGTGTCATCCAAACAATCGCCTCGTGGAAAAAAAACCGCCCAGAAAATCTGTCACGATAGTCGGTGGGAACTGGTCTCAAGCTCGCGCCTCCATGGTTTTTAACCACCAGACTATTGGGCTGAGTTTATGCTACCCATATTAAAGGCTACGCTGAGATTCAGTAACCGCATACTCTTACCGTACTGTTTTTTCCTATTTAAATATCATCAGAAATGATTTTTCATTCAAAATCATTACCTGTTAATAAATCAGGTTGCTAACTTAACCGAAGCGATTGTGAAGGAATCGTAATAGGATTGCTTCCATTCTATCTTGAAATCATTTCGAGGTTTGAAGAATTAATGGAATCTAAACATGCTATCATGTTCACATGCAATACGTTGTAGAGATAAAATAATTCCGAAGGACTGATTGATAAGAGTTGTGATTAACTTCCTAAACGAGCTAGTGAATTTCTAAGGACAGGATGTACAATTTTTGGTAACGTGGACTACGAACCTTTGCGTTCAATGGACCTGGACGGGAATTAATATCGTGCATTTAAAGCAAGCGCGCTAACCTTTGGCCATTCCGAGACCGCATTTCGATGGAATTAGACATACAATTAATTATTAGATTTTGTGCTTTTTTTTCTGACCACTTAATATTAACTTCTTCCACATGTAAACAACAAGAACGTAGTTATTTACTATACTTCTCTTTAAGTTTGTTGGTTAAAAATAACTAATATATAAAGAAGAACTTCGTCATTTACAAGAGAAGTGCTAATTAATATTTCAGTATTAATTAAAGCGGTTGGTAAAAACTTATCTTTTGAAGTTTGATACACTGTCATTCTTGATGAATTACTGATGGTATCCATTATTTGCTTTTCCTAATATTCTTACCTTATGCGAATAATGTTTCCACGTGATCATTACTATACAAACTCTTCCATTATTTGTTTTCATCTTCCTTAATCGATATTTTCAATAGGCTACACCTTTCAATATGACAACACAGACCTCACACATCATAACGATAACATCTCTATCGTTGACGGCTCAACTGTTTCCGAAAAAGGTTTTTTTTTTTTTACTACAAGGGTTCTTAGGGTACAAAAACAAGCTTTTCAGAGGGTTGAACGGAATGAGAATGGCGTGCGATCATGCTAAACCTTTGCTGGTAATTCTAATCAGAAATCTCCTCCGTCAGATTCAATTTACCTTGCGTGCTTGGTGGACGTAATGCTGGTTGTGGTTTTGCGGCGCCCACAGAGAGGGATTCTCACCCCCCTTTTTTCTCTACTTCTCATCCTCCTACACACAACCCTCTTGTTAGTGAATTACCTTCACCTCACGTCTATGCCAGTCTTTTGTTACTTGTTGTGAAAGAAGCTACTTCAAAGAGAAAAAAGAAAATGTGAAAGGACGTTAGACAGATTTTACGGCTTCTCCAAAAAATAAGACACAGACTGCAAGTTGTTGTTCTAACTGCTTTCTTGAATTCCAAATAGAACTCTTCTTTTCATCTGATTCTCTTCTACCTCAGACTGAATGTTTGTTTCCTTGACTCAATGGTAAAAGAGAATGCAAGAAATTAAATTCCAAATGTTGAACTGAACGAGACAGCTGCCACCATAGGACATAATGTGTGTTTTTATAAATTTCTGTATCCGCTGTTGTTGTTTAAAGAACAAATAATATTTATTTTCTACATACTACGTTGCTATGAGAACTTACTGTTATTTAGTACATTTAAAACTGTTTGTTATTGGTCAGTTATATTATGGCACTTTCCTAGTATTTGTACGCGATAATGTATTTATATAACAATGAAAAATGGAGTTTTATTCTTGATATGCTTCGAAATTAGTATTTCCTTTCCCATTTTCTAATTAGTTAATTACATTATTTTCAAAGCATTTCAGCTATTCGTGTTAGACTCATGATGATGTGTACTGTTTTGTGATTTAAATATTTATTTATTATATGTTATTTAAATGTTTATAACAGATAATTATCTGTTTCTAAATGCATTTAATGAAAGACTTCGAGGTTTATGCTATGGGCTTTAACCCAGACAAAAGCAGCCACGTTATTAGTACTATTTTAGATATTCACCAATCGAATCGGTTATTGTTAAAAAGGGATATGTGCTATGTATTTTTAATGGCACATATCCTCTTTTAACAATGACTGATTCAATTACTTACAAGTCTCTCTTGATACATATTGCTTCCCACATTGTTCTAATGGCATTCAAATCTTAGATTCTTCACAGATACATACCCATAAAATTAAGACAAATATATTATGCTGCATATATTTTATACCCAGAGATCCTCAAGACAAATGCCTTTGTGCACTATGAAGCCACAAACCACTTTAGCATACTAGAAGTTATTTCATGAGTTGAACTAAGTGTCATGCTCTGTAATCTAAGTCGTTGCAAGGACCTAATTGTTAGTGCGGCGAATTGTTTTGTTCGTCGCCATTTGAATTAAACTTTATTTTATGTGGGCCAGTCTAGTAACTGTTGGTATCAGCCCGTCACGATAATACGTCACGTTCGAGTTAAATACACCCACGCCCCTACCGGGACTCAAACTCGACACCTTTGAGTCATTAGCCCAACACCTTAGACCGCACGGCTACCCGGTCGGCGCAATTTGAATTGAATTAACTTGAATTTAATGATAGCATTTAGGTATCTATGGCTCAGGATGACCCATAGACGGACTAATGAACTATAAATTTACAGATTACAAGTAGTGACCCATAGCAAGAGTCAGTTATACAATACTTCCAAGCGTATGAGAAATTCTAACATGTCGACAGCTGAGCATGCTCCACATTGTTACTGCACAAATTGGCGAAACATGCTACACATGAACATTCCGATATCTTAGACTTGCTCAACCTGCACCAGAAGCGAAACATATCTTCAGCTGAAAATAGCTGATGCAACTTGTCTGACAAGGCGATTCGTCTCATATATTTCTGAAAATTTTCAGATAAATGTGTATTAATTTGTGTTCGTTGCTTCAACAACGTCAGCTGTTGTTATTCGCAAAACACTGCAATATCTATGATGAGTTCTGATGTCAAATATGGATGGCAATCTTCCAAACCTTCTTCAGCTAAACGCTTTAATTCTGTAATCTTCCAACTTCAATACAATGAACACTTAATATAGGACATCGCCTATGCAATATACAAGTATTAATTATATTTTCTAGTCTAAATCGACGAAAAATAAGTCCGTATACAATTCAAGTGGCCTAATTATAATGTTACAAATTGCTGACACTTTAGAGAAATTAAACCAATCAATTAATACAGAAAATACTAATATCAAAAGCCATTCCGGATAATAGATATGACACTCTATGTAGTAAGTCTAAAGCATAAAATATTTCCATCAACGATTTCGTCTCCATAATAGAGGATTCACTATGGAAAGTATCTAGATACTACATCATATTTTAGATTCTCATACTTTGACTTACTTTGTAAGTCTTAAAACGCATTATGACATTATCCGGAGTTTGTGATGAGCTTCCAGGTTTCATGCACGTGAAGATAGAGAGAGAAGAAATAATTATTGTAATAACAAATGAATATGTACCCAAGCTCTCCCTCAGATCTGAACATTGTTTGAATGTCAATTAGTTTATTATCCTTCTTAGAAGCTACATATTGAGGTAGGAGTAAATGCCTACTCAAACAAAACCAAGACTTGTACAAAACCAAAACCAAGATTAATAGTAAGAAATAATATGTACCAACGTAAGTGAAACCAAGGTTAATAACATTCTTGCTGGTATTAAGAATCGTATATTGAGTTAAAAACAAATTATGGTTTATATCATTACTTTTTGTACATCTACGTAATTTTACAAAACCTTAGTTTGGTTGAAAACGATACTTAAACCAAGAACGCTGACAGTTATTTGAAAGTTACTTTCATTAAATTTTGCAGGATACATATTGAAATACTAAATACTTTTGTGCTCTCAAGCTGACACTAGTTTAAAATGATTATCAGTATTTACTTCAGATGTGATTTTGCATATCTGTGCACGTGATTAGGAATTAAATTTGATGAGTTTGAAGGAGAAAAATTACGTTTCTTTGCTTCTATGTACCCGAATTGCACGGCTAGTAACAAATTTATACCGACATTGATTACGCGAAAATTCTATCTTGGATTTGAAGGGAAAACTAAGAAGAGCTATAGAATGGGCTCAACCCCGTAGAATGTAGAACCATAATAGCACACACTAAGGAAAAAGCCTCAGAATATAATATTCTGAGGCTTTAAAATATATTAATTTTCATGTTATGGAGTGTGCAAATAGCAATCGCCTAATACTGAAACAAGTGCCAAGTAGTCTCTGGAAAAGTAGTTGTAAACGATCATGTCCTTAATTGAAGTCCAGCCTTGTTGAAGGCCTTAATTCTTCAATCTTGAAGTTCTTAATTGAAGGCCTTTGCATGTTAAAGCTGAGAAAGACACGGGCATTCTCAGTCAATATGACATCTAGAGAGAGTTGAACCAACCAAACTCTACAGTGATTATATTAAATCTGCGCATTACTGACTGGACAATCAGAAAGACGACTAATGCAAAACTATACCACTGCTTTAAGAATTTCTTCTGAACGGAATAGTTTACGCTTTCCCCTTTCAATGTAAGTGGTCCTTGGTTCGATTCTCGATGTGACTACTAACTTTGATTTTCACATTGTATCGTAATGTCAACTGAGAATCTACTTGGAATACGAAGTAGCGGACTCCGATTTCAACACGATAATAAAATGACGATGGGTAATCATTGTGATGACGGCATTACATCCTCTTTGAACGATAACCGTTTGGTAAACAACGGTCCTTAAGGGTCTAATAAGCCATTAAAAGAATGATCATCCAATATGATGGATTTTAAGATGGTGGTCACGTTGACCAAGTTCTTTAAAATGTAGGCCCTCCACTCCATTAAACATTTGTGTACTATACGACTCTTCATTGCCTTGTTGCTTTCTGAACTACCAGGCTGGGTTGGTACTTTTAAATCACCCTGTAATTACGGTTTATAAATCGTCTGTTATACTGAATAAACAACTTACGTAAATAAAGAAATTCTAAACGTTAACTTGCAGTCAAGAAATTACCTCTAGTGACACCATGTTCAAACAGATGAAGAGTTATAGGCATTAATAGTTGAATACAAATTATCAAAACGATACACCTACCTACACATCATACTCATCTACATACACAACTACTCATCAAAATAACAAACTAGAGCTTTATTTACTAGTTATATACACTTACTACTAACTAATACTTCAATACGTGGCATCATTGATACTACATTCTTCCAATGTAGAATTTCTTCTATCTAATCCAACTTTAACCTTATGCGCTTTGCAAACCTTCACTTTGGTTCGAAATTCGTCTCCCTCACTCCCCTTCCCATTCTTCGTTCCATGTTATAGTAGAAGGAAAAGAAATAGAGGAAATTGAACTGTCTAATTTTAATTAGACTTCCCCTCCACAAGAAAACTTTCGTACGAGTCAGACCTCATTTCATTCTCAATTCTTTTTTTTTCTCCTCTTCTATGAAGTCCTCAGGCAGCAAAACATGAAAGAAAAAGTGCCATTTTATAATCAAATGAATTGTTATCGTAAAAATGAAAAGGAGGGAGAAATTTTCTTCTGTTTTCGTTCCCTCAATATATTTCCCCCTCTATTTCAAGGTAATATACCTCTTCCTTATTCGTATCTTCTAGGAAAACTTCACTTCCTTTTATCTCTTCAGCTCAATTTATTTCTTCGTTCTTCATCTTCAAATAGGTTTCTTTCTTGATATAGATTCGTTTTTCTGCCTCTCTCTTTTTTCTTTGTATGTTTTTTTTATTTATGTTTTTTTGATATATTGACTTTATCCTAAGAGTTAATCAAGAAACCCGGTTACAAAATATACAAAATAGAACATGGATTTGTCACCATTTTAAACATAGGAACCACGAAATCATCATCATCATTATTATTATTATTAGTAGTAGTAGTAGTAGTATTATAGACAATATTAATTTGATTTATATTTCCGGAATCAACTGTGAAAAATACGAAGTCCCTATCCTATTGGTATCTAAATGAATTAGTAATATAGTAGCAGATATGACCGCTCGTTGGTGCGGGATCAAAGTGTTTGGTAGGTATTCAATGATATATGGCCAGTTACTATACATGTTCGAAGAAGGCACAGTGGAGGACTTCCTGATATTAAAAAAAGGGTCTGTGAAAAGTTTGGTCTGATTTAATTCGACTTCCCAAGTTTAGCCTCATACTTTCTTTACAGTTTGCAACATTTCACCGATGCTTCATATATGATTATTAGCACCAAACGACATAGAATTTCCAGCAAACTAACATCCTGACATTTGGAAAATTGAATATAAAATAGATTGGAAATACAGCGGGTTTACCGAAATTATTTTTTCTATAATGGCGAATAATGTTATGCCAAGTTTTTTTGCGGATACGTTCAACAGAATGGAAGTCACTTAAAATTGAATTTTAAAATTGGTTAGAAGCGCCAACAACAGGAGTGCTTGGAAGTGCAAAGTAAAGTGATATGAACCTGGCTTGGACCAAAGTCTGCATTTCCACTTCCAACAGACCCCCATATTGACTTAATGTGATAGGAGGCTGAGTGCATCAGAGCGTCATTCACGAGAGTATCGAAGAAAAGTCTTCCGCGTGAAATTCGCTTCTGTCTGAGCTACAGCGACTTCATGTCATGTTAGTAACCTATATTTCAATTAAATACACACATTTATATACATATATGAATGGTCCTGGGGCAAACAATGGTCACCATCATTTGTAAACAAAAATGAGTTGAGTAGAAATATAAAATGGTAAAACTTATATCTACTGACTGGAAAAGCTTAAGTTAAAATCAACAAAATGGCCGCACAGTGGCCATTTCTTTATGGGAAGCCCCATAAGCCAGCATAGAAGAATGAATTTTCCGAACGTAATATCTCAATTCATGCTCAGTGCTGGTTCCCATTATTTCCCCCCCGGACCCTTCATATGTCTTAAATGAATATTAATAACTACTTTGACATTAATAAAATTTAAGTTTAAATAACAATATTCTACTCATTCTAGTGTATCTACGATCTTATCTGGGTGTAGAAATTTCGATTTTTTTTCGCCTTCTTGTTTACATTTTTTTCATTTGTCCCATCAGCGAGTTAAACGTTAGGGGTGCTTGTTATGCTCGCGAATGGGGAATATGTACTGTATGTACGACTACTGCTATGCTACTAAAATTCACCGATGTATGTGATTTGTTATCTATATTTCTATACGGGATCTTCGAAGGAAACACGACTTGTTATCTATATTATCTTTTATTTCGCGGTAATACATACCGGTATAACTTTACTTCATTAAGCCGCTAAATAAATAATGGCATCATGTTGGAGATAAACATGATACTTTGTTTTCCTTATATTATGCTCCTTATTTGCAGATAAGACTTAAAATTGCTTGAGAAGGTAGTCACTAAAATGTCAAAATCTTATTTTACTCGAGAGTATTTTTTTTTTTCTGAAACCGTGTCAAAATTAAGGGGTGTCAAAGGCAAGAGTAGGCCAGTTTTAATACTCGCTTAAAATCTATCCCATTCTTACTATTTATAATATGCTACAAGGTCACATTCGGTCCATGTGTAATACTAATGTATGGCACAATTTTTGGCTCAAAATAGTTTTTAAAAAGCAGGTTTCGACATGTAGTTAATTTACGTTTTCCTGACCTGATATCAATGTTGATTCTAAATTCCTATGAAAAGTGACATCTATACGAAAGTCACGGAAATATGACATGCTAAACAACGTATCTCGAGAATTATCTAGTCAGCACAATGAAACATCAAAACTATGAGTTTTTCTTAGTATTGTCGTACAAAATGAGACACAATTAATTTAATGTTTAGATGATGTAGTTTGATATATTAATGTAAGCTAATATTTTTTTAAGAAGTAACAAATAGTTTTGTCTCTTTCTCTTAAAGAGTTTTCTTAAATATTTTTGATATCCTAACATAACTATTCTTTTATGTGATTGAAAGTTTTCCCATATGTAGAATTAATACTAACCAAATTTTAAAATTTAAATACAATTCATAAAAAAATAAGGTGAAAATGAAATTCAGTGAAGCTTTCAAAGTGAAAATACAATTCATAATAAAAATATGAAAACACAATTCATTAAGCATTATGATGAAAATACAATCCATCCAATATTAGTAGGTGAAAAAAACAATTCATGAAAAATTTCAGTGAAAATACAATTCATAAAAAAATAAGGTGAAAAATACAATTCATCAAACATTACTAATGAAAATACAATATATGAAACATTTCAAAGTGAAAATATAATTCTTAAAAAATTAAAGTGAAAATACAATCCATCAAACATTAGTAGGAGGAAAAACAATTCATTAAAAAATTAGGTGAAAAAATAATTAATGGAACAATATTGATGCAAATAGAATTCATCAAAGATTAGTAGATGAGAATAAAATTCATTAAAAATTAAGGTGAAAATACAATTTGTCAAAAATTGTAAGGTGAAAATAATATTCATAAAAAATATTCAAGTGAAACAACAAACATTTTAAGGTGAAATACAGTTCAAGAGTCAGATACCAAAACCCGTTCAGTCCATTTTTACAGCAAGTGAGATCTGCATGCTTTCCTATAGTTTGTTAAGTTTTCTTTCAAGCTGTCAAGCCCATTTTACATAACGTTTTCATAACCGTGCCAGAGGGTCACAAAGTTAGCATTCCTACACTCATTTATGTTGTTCCAACGGCATCTTTTTGCGTTTCCTGCAAAAACACATGTTTGGACTGAACAAGTTTTGATATCTGACTCTTCAATTCAGGAAAATCTTTCAAGGTAAAAATAAAATACTTAATAAATGTCATGAGTTACATAATAGATTAACGTAAAGAGTAACGTCTTTCCCCTTATTATTTTCACCGTCTTGCTTACACGGCATCACCTTCCTTACACATACATATGCGTAAAGCCATTCTCATCTTTTTCAGACAAACACACATAGATTGAAGGCATGGAAATCGATAGTACATATTTGATAAATGTTTCTCCATTAATTATATGAATAGGAGGAGGAAAGATGCAGGAACCTTTCTTCTTCTTCTTTTTTGTTCCCTTCACAATTTTCCCATAGCTCTCCGATTAAGATCGATGTCTTCTAGTCCTTCAACGTCGAACTTTCTACAGAACCTTAGTTCACACATGGAAGCACCCCGATGGAAGAAGGAAGCGACCGGAACATTGAATAATCTACCAAAAGGAAGTGTTTGAGTCACTTTTACGAACACCCAAAACTTTAAAACTTTAAAAGCATTTTTCAAACAAACGAACACTCGTTGCATTATTTATTTGAATGAAACTCGTTTTAAATAAACTGCTGAGCAAGTGAATAATACAATCAATCTACAATTTAGTCCGGAGTAGGTCACCTTGTACATTTTATATTATTCGCATCTGTTTGTATGACATTTCTAAATCTCTTAACTATGTAATGCCTTTTGTTATTTGTTGGTGAAGTAAATTATGCTTAGGAACCAGAAAATAAGCTCTTGCAGTTTGTAAATCATTAAACACTTATCGAGGAAGTTAATTGTGGTACAAATATTATATCCTCTCTCTCTCTCTCTTTCTAGCTTCCTTTCTTTCTTTCTATTCTTCTTTCTCTCAAGTCTACATGACCCCATGAAAACTATTATTAACTTTAGGACGACCCCGGTGATAAAGTACTGACGTAATTATAACAAAACGAGCGGGAATACTTTAACAGGAAAAGGCTAACTGGATGAACTGGATGAAAATGACTTACTAGCCTTGAAATGACCACATTTAAAACGACCCAATAAATCTGGAACATTGAACTCCAATCTTTAAGGAATTTTTCTCTGTAAATGCTTGTGTTAAGGAGATAACATGAATTATTAAAAAAAAGAAATAAGAGAAAACTGAGTGGATCTATTGGACCTTCAGAGCCAGTAAATGAAAAACTGCGCAATAATTTAAGGTCAAATCTGAAATCAGTTCCTCTGTGCCTACTTTCGTTGGCGTAATTCTTTGAAATGATGAAAATGAATGAAATGGTCGTTTCAAACGTCACCAGATTAAAAATGGCCACAGATGAATCCAGATCTGAAGCCAGTTTCTCTTCACCTACTTTGGTTGAGGCGCTCTTCTTTGTCGCCGACCGGTGGGCAGATGGAACAAATTAATTTAAATTAAAAGGAGGCATAAAAGTTTGGTGGGCCCCCTAAAAGAAAGGGTCATGTTACTATTTTATATAAAAATGATCTGCGTTAAAAGGAGTAAAATGTAAAAGATTCCCAAGGACTACGTGATCAATCTATAAATAATTTTATAACGGACTGTTAGAGTAACTTATAATATCACTATCCTCACTTGGCAAGTTCTTATGTCTCCATAAATAAATATTTGAATATCAGGATACTATTTACTGTCGCATAAAAGGTCCTTAAAACATATAGCGTGTTCAATCTATATCTATCTATCTATCTATCTATCTATCTATCTATCTATCTATCTATATATATATATATATATATATATATATATATATACTGCTCCCCATTAAAAATACAACGTCAAGAATAGAGAAGATAGTAGTAGAGTCATCGGGGGTAAAATGCCCACTTTTTAATATTTTTCTTATTTATGACTATGAATGGAAATCTACAGGAAAAAAGAGCATACAAAATGCGAGGTACGTATTTCAGTATTTCTGTCTGGACGGTAAATTATATAGTATTTTATATTGTAGGAGATACACTGATGTTTATAAAGTAAGAGCGATAAGGAAATAGTACCCCACCATCGGGGTAAAACGCCCACCGTCGTGGGGTAATATATCCATGCACACCAACTCTATACTAAACAAGGTGGAAGGTCATAGCAATGGAAATGATGTTACGATAGAAGCTACTCATACTACAGGAAATTATATTACGGTACAAGTCACAAAAACTAGCCTATAAAGCATGAAGGTCCTACTACTTCCTTACCATTGATAGGCTCGGAAAATACAGAATAGAAAAATACTAGTGTTGCGGCCGAGACGAGAATTAGGCTTTCTCGTCTCGAGAATATCTTGTCCAGAGAGTGTCTCGTCTTGAAAAGATGTATACTTTGCGAGAGCTATCTCGTCTCGTTTTCTATAGCCATTTTATCTGTCTCGTCTCGTTTTGTGACAACACTTAAAATACATATTAACTGAAAATACGAAATGGAAAAGCTTCATTCTAATAGGGAGATGTAAGTTTGTTTTGCACAACACAATACTAATAACATTAAACAGACTTATGGAAAAATAAGACTAACTGAAAATAAAAAAATATATATATGAGAAAATGAGAAGTATTACACTCACAGAACAAAATGAACTGAATTTACATGTCCCTCCTCTTCTAGGACAATGACAATTACAAAGCTTTAAAACGTATTACCGTGTTTGATAGAATGGGAATACGTGGGATAAAACGCCCACGGGCCATTAACTCCGACGCCTAGTGGACAAATTACCCCGATGTCAAATACGATAGTTTCAGTTCATTCAAGGTCCAACACTGCATAGCATGGCGTACACCCGCTATTGCATCAGAACAACAGCCCCCTATTTTGTGCAACGCACATTCATTGGATTCTCTGATACAGCAGTGTAATCATTCTGTCTCCTTAAATTTGAAATGTTCAAAAAATATTACAATTAAAAATTATGTACTTAGCACATTTAAATTAGCCTATATGTCTTCACTTTCTTAACACAATCTTTTTGGTGTTACCTTCGTCTTCCATATAATTGCGCCTTCACTCAATCGCATCACTGTCGCCACCTCATATTTCTTTCCGTGTTTATTCAGGGGGTGGGCATTTTACCCCACTGGACATTTCCCCCGTTTATCACCGTTTACTCTAGTCCCAAATTTGGCAGATAGATACCGTAAGGTACAAGTAACAAATAATTAAACTTACCGCTCTGTGCGATGGGTGACAACGTAGCGACCGCGGAACAGAATTTCCGAAAGTCAGTAGTCTATGCGCTTTAGGGGTGTTAGGAATTCCGGAATCGGAATGCCTTTTTGCGATTTCGAAATTTCATAAGCCTGCATTTGGGAATTGCAGATAATGAATTTGAATTTAGTTTTAAGACCATTAACCTTGAGGATTTAAGCAAATTTTATTCAGGTCGGATGGATGATGATGATGGTAGGATGATTGGTGGAATAGAGAAAGTAGGAAAACCTCGAGAAAACCCATGCGCACGGTGTTTGTCCACCACAAAATCCACATAGTACGGTGACAGATTGAACCGACGTCCCCAAGCGCCAGAAGTGAGCTCTTTAACATTGAACCATCGCAGCATTCGGAATTTCAAAATCTCGGAAATTCAAAAGTCGGAATTTATGAATTCCAAAATTTCGAAAAGTCGAAGTTTCAGAATTCCGCGAATCCCGGAATCAATGTAGTTCCGAATTTCAGAATTGACTTCGGACTTCCGAACACCCCTTGTGAGGCGAGGTGACTTTGATAAGGCGAGGTATAGAGAGGATGAGCCCTTGGAAGTCCTCCTGGAGTATGGGAAGCCGTGCTTCTTCGACATCAACTGTAGCGGATAAGGGAGGTCGCTGGCGTGAGACACGTTGTGCAGTCATGGAGCAGACGTATGCAATTGGCGAGAGATCAGATGAACGCGCCACACAAGGAAGCAGGGGAACATTTTGTCCAATTAGGAAAGTTAGGAAATTACGTGCCATATGAGGGCGCACTTTATTCTGCTGTACTGTGGTCCCCGGCAGGACCTGCATTAAACGAACGACAAACGAATCCAACACATTGTCGATGTACGCTTGACTGGTCATGTGTCTGTCAATGTGTGGTAGACAGGAACTGACACAGAATCCAATGACACTCCACAGCATAACGCCCGGTGAAAGACCGACGTGGCGATACAAAACGCGGCGATACAAGTGTTGCAGATGTGGTGCTTTGCCACAATTCTTCAACAATCAAAGGTGAAAACCTGCCGCATTAGACAATAAGGCATCTATACATAGCACACTTAGACCACATACGCACACTTACATCGCACCAACAGTCGTCTACACTGCACTCTTTTGCCTGCCTCTATTGGCTGTTTCTATATAACTGGCATACGCGGCGCCTCTGATTCGTCACGGAACTGTCGTGCTAATCAGTTGCCATGCTCTACATATTCTGCAACTTTTGCATTAATCCGATGTCTTCTTCTTCGTATTGCATTTTTAATGGTGAGTAGTGTAAATGTGTTGTGCTAAGTGGTAGTGTACAATAGCGTATATTGTCTGTAACGTTCATCAACATAATTGTTCACGAAATAACAACTACACTTTGCATGAGATGATTTTTGGGTTAGTAATATGGGTAACGAAGCATGTCACTAAAGAAAAGTAAAATTAATTCTGGCTCATTGAAATTAAGTGTTAATCAAAGGGTTAAAAGTTTGGAACTTTCGAACCTGTGTTTGAATCGAATAATTCATAGCATACTTTAATTCAGTTTAGAGTCTCAGGGAATAACAATAATGAAAATAAATTATTTTCGCTTACGATATTTCTTTAATTATACAAGACTTACAATTGAGTGTAAGCTCCAAATTAGCGAATGTTCAGATATATTGCTGTTTCATTAAAGCAAACAGGAGCCAGTATATAATTTTTCTTTAACAAGATAAATTGTTTAAATGCCCATTGTTTAAGCAAACACTTTTTTACCGCCCATACAATTCATTTTATCTTATCATATCTTTAAGCAAACACTTCATGACAACTTTTGAATTTTGTATATATTTTTGTTCTAATAAATGGAAATAATAAAAAATAAGTGAACATTTAGGGCGGATTGTGTGAGCTATTATCACGTATTAGACTTGAAAAATACTTCCAAATAACATGAACTTCGTTTTTGCCTGATATGTTTCTATTGACGACGATTGATTATACTATATTTGATGATGATCCAGGTGAATTATTTTGATCATTTACATTTTTCAGTGATTCTTTTAGCAAAAGAAAAAACAAATTTAGACAGAATACTAAGACCATTTATTATATTTCAGTAGTTCAAATAAAGAATATATTTCGTAAAATATGCTTAAACACGAATAGTATTTACATAAGAATGCTAATTGGCTTTAAAATATTACTTCTCTTTCCAGAGAGAAGATTTATTTCAACGTTTTGCTATAAAGTTAATTTCTTGATAGTTCCATAATTTGTATCATCTACAATCATAATTAAAACGTCCATTGTAAAATATACATATCATATTTTTTAAAAGGAAAATAAATACATGGTTTGTACTTTTTAAAATATCCGTCTTTTTCCTCGTTTGTGTTCTATTCATGCTAATATCCTTACAAATTTCCACAAAACAAACCTTCCTCTATTGTTTCCCAAGTGATTAAAAAAATAATACAAATTTGTAGAAGTCGTAATTCACATAAATCCCACACTAATTTTTATAGAACATTTGCCTCATGGAGAAGGGTGATTATTTTTTTTCTCATGGATTAGAAGAATGTTTCCAAACAAGCACCATAAAAATTAAATCCACCACAGTACAGAAAAGTGGCGTCTGTTAATTATTTCTCGTCTGGAGATTTTTCTCCCCCTCCTATTTTGGACGGTAAACCCTTCGAGCTGTTACGAAAGTTTGTATCCTTGTTTTTCTTCTCTCTTTCTCTCTCTCTCTCTCTTTCCTTCTCTTTTACTCCGCTTTTAGTTCTCTTTCGTTCCTCTCTTCTATCCGCTTCTATCTCTGTTGATCACATTTTCCACGGCCCTCTGTTAATTGGTCCATTCTGTGCCCCGTCGAGCAGATACAGGCCCGAGCTTCACCTAACACCAGGGTTTCAGACTCAATTACCACGTCTTACCCATTGGAGACAGTCCAGCAAAGGGTCACGTGTTAGCAAGGGGGACTTTTCCTCTGTTCTCTCTTTCTCTCTCTTTATGGTCTGCCGTACTGGGTTCATTCCATGTAAGTACTCTAACACAAGATAACAGAAACACATCTATCATAGCGTCACTTTGTCAAGTTTAGGAACTTCACTTCCATTTTCGTCTCATTGATATAGTCTCTTAAGACAGATGCGATTTAACAATTTATAGGAATTTACTTTAGGTATATATTGAATTGAACACAGCAGCGTCGAGTTTCCAGCTTAGAATTCAACGCAGTAGCAACATCGAGTGACATAGGAATCCATAGTTGACGTTATAATTTCACTACCAAAGTGTTATTTAAATTTTCTCTTACAAGTTCAATTTACATTTTTCTCCTAAGGGAACAGCTATCATTCAGCAGTTTTATAAAAATGGAAATTTATCCTTAGTCATTCAATCCAGTTATTCATTCGTGTTTTAATAACTCTGGAATTTTCTTCTAATTGAACTTCATATTAATGTATATTTTACGGTTATCTCTCACTGTTTCTTATGATAATGGAATCTACATTCAATTATAATTCTATATGTAAAATATGTATGCTCCATGATGCGTTACTATGGATTATAAAAGCTTAAGAATGGATTATGAAAGATTAGTTTTCATTGTACATTGTGAATGCACATTCAACTGAGATTTAATCTTATAAATGGAGACAAAACATGGATTATATTATGTGATGGATGGATTAATAGGAATTCAGCAACGACATTAAGATGATTGACACATATGTTATGTGGTGTTTAGGAAAATAAAATTAACGCATATCCAGATGCTTAGTTGCCACGGTCAACAGTTTCGTGTCGACGCTTATGGGGTACACAGGTTATATTGATTGAAAGCTATACTGATTGAGATTTTCCAGAGTTTCCCCTTTGTTTTACCAGGCGAATATTGATATGATACCTATAAAAGAAACCTTTTTCTTCCGTGACCCCAGAAAGAGTAGTTGTAGAGAAATGTCATCCTTTCGACATGTGACAGGCATGGCACATAAATGTTTTTTTTAAATACAAAAAATCTTAATTGAAGCTAATTACGTAAACCAGATCCTAAAGGACACAGAAGTATGACCTTCAAAACTGTATATAGGATTAGAAGTATTTGTGAAGTACAATAACCATTAAAATTTTCTTTCAATTCTTCTCTTTTAGTTAATGAGTTAAGTATTGTGAACCGAAGTTTAAGTTCTGTTGACAAAATTAAATTCATTAGTTACTACAACCATTTAAATAAACAAGGAATATAATAAATACGTATTTTAAAGTAACAAACAAGATAAATATTTTAAATTCGAAAATGCATAATTCGAAAAGAGTTCATGAACTATCTTACTGACTTTGTTTCCGGCTTCCACACAAAATTCATAATTTATCTTAATTGCTTCAAATAACATATTGTATAACACAATGCACTGCGGACGAAAACCTTTCACCAATTTATTGGAAATTGTTTCATTTACAACTGACGTTTTTAAAAGTAATGAACGTCTTCCAAATATCACTTTTTGATAAAGCGCAAAGCCTTTTACCTACTTCTTGTAAAACATCCTTTCGGTTGGATCAAAATGCAACAAGATATGATGAAAAGTCTTTTCTGTATTAGATTGAACATTGTGATTGGCTGGAACCTTAACAGTCATTGAAAGAAAATGTTTGTCCTTTAGGGCAATATAAATTTAAAGCTGTGAAGTATTTTATTTTACTAAACATTTCAGGGTTTTTGTTGTATCTTCCAGAAAAAAAAATGTTTCGACACGAAATATAGCACTTGCATTGAAAGTAGATTCAAGTCTATAAGGTAATTAAAAATATTTTAATCAAAATTTCGAAACTTCTTTCACCCGCACTAGCGAATTAGTAAACTTCCCTGATAATTATCGGCAGTCATTTCAGAGTTCATCAAAATTATTGGTCTTTTATTTGTCAGTAAATATAATAACTATTTTAGACATCTCATGAATTTATCCTGACTTTTGTAGACGTCTCATTAGCAGCGTAGTTTAATATCATAACGCAAACTAAATAAATGGAAATAGTTAAGCGGGTTACGTCAACGAAACTCAATCAGTTTTAGTATTTTTTGACAAAAGTTATTTTCGTATTTTTTTTCAATACTCATTTCGTACTAAATTTTATCACTAACATGAGATCAATATTATCCTTTACGAAATAAAGAGAGATTTGTAAACTATGTTGTTGAATATTTCATAGTTAGATCTTAATCGGAATTTAATCTACTAAAATTTCGATTCGAGAACAAATATAGTCTTTTCTAAATACTCCAATTCGTTTAATAACTATTTAATATGTTTGTATGTTCCCTTTGCATTTGTAAGGATATGATACTTGCTACAAAAGCAATAGCACCGTATGGGATTCTTTGATCTGAAGATAAAATACTCGTATTATAACTTATATTCCAGAGTAGTTCAAGTTCCTTTTTATTAGAATTAGGTTATAAGTTCTTTTACTAGGCGCTACGTACACAATAGAATATGTTTCTAATTCCAAAACTTTCACGTTTTGTACCAATATTTAAGGAAACAGTAATACGCCTTAACACTACTTTGACCTGCCATGCTCCAATGTGTTGAGGGCTGTCTAATGTTCTGGCGTACTGGATAAAGTAGCATACGAAAGTGGTTCTTTGCTCCACTTTTAGTATAGAATTTATAAATGCAAAGATAGATAAACCATCACTAACATTAACTCAAAGTCAGAAAACAACCATATGTGTTAATAGTTTTAAGTAATCTTGTTCTAGTCAATTACGTCCAGGACTCTTTTTTCTCTCTCTCTCTTTCTCTTTTCTCAGAACTTCATAGCAATAAAATCTTGAATATAAGGCAACCTAATATTAATATAAATAAATTGTATAGTATTTTTAATTCCTTTACTAATTGAGATCGAAATAAACATCTTATTGTATGTCCTATTTTCTGTTACCAGACTGTTTCCTTGCCAATGACTTCATCATTTACCCAAGTTTCTGAATCCTTATAGTGATCTCAGAGTGACCAGGGCCGTATTTGCCACTAGGCACGTGCCTAAGGCGCCAAATTTTAAGAAAGAAATTAAAATATATGTCTTAAGTAGAAGAAAATATGTTTATTGCAAGTTTGAAACGGGCCGCACGAAAAATTGGAAATAACAGCCGTTTTGAAATATTTAAAAGGCGCCTAATCTTTGACTCGTGATCGTAATGACAATGAGTGCCAAAGCATTTATACGCAATTCGCAAAGCATAATATGCGCTATAATCGTCAATGCCACTACGCGCTCTCAACGCGGTAGCTCCCTCCCCTTTACACTCAACTTGGACTCACCCGGCACGCCGGCGCTCGCTAATAGATGGCGGTTAATATTGTGGTTAATAGATAGTGGGGGGGGGGGGGGCGCTGGCCATTTAAGTGCCTAGGGGCGCCATATTTCCAAATGTGGCCCTGAGAGTGACTGAATAAAGTCGAAGGGAAACTAACCTATATCTGTACGAGACATAAAATGAAGGCTTGATGGTTAGAAAAAAAAGGTACCTAGAAAATATTCTTAGGAAGTGAGAAAAGACCGTGTTGTATCTAAAGATGTTTGATTGCTTTACCCTATTCTCTAATCCTTACTTGTTCGTACTTTTACATTTTTTAACAAACTACTGCATGATAGAGCCAGTCACTAAAAATAACAGTTTCTCTGAACAACCCTTCATATTTCTAGCAACGCTTAGTTGAGTGAGAGCTTAGTACATTTGAGTCATTCTCGTTTAACGAGAAAAAAGTGAGAAGAATATCGTACAGTTACAAGTTTAAATGGATGCAGCCAGTAATATATATCATCAGCAAGAAATAAAGCTATTTAAAATAGGCCCATGACCAGAAACTTGTCAAAACATGTAGGCTCCCTTACGTTTTCTACAAACTAAGTTAAGAGGCATTCATAATATTAAACTGGAGTCTAACTGGAGCCTAAATAGTCTTACCAAAATGAGCGGTTCAATGACTCGATAAAAAACAACTGAAAATTAATTTCCAATGAGTGTATTCACAATGCCCGTTTACACCTACCTCTATATTTACAACATTTCGTTTGTTAAATAAATCCGGTACCATATAGACTTTCATGATAATTCGCTTTAAATTCAATAAATAAAATTTTCTGATACTGTAGAATAACCATCAAACATATATAATAAACAACAATCAATATCAACCAAATAGATACAATTAACGAAACGGCAAACTAAATGCACATAATTCCGCAATTAACACCAAACCAAAATTTTATAGAAAATGAAGATGTGTTCAAAAACTTACTATCAATTAACTATATGAAAGCTTAATTAACAATACTCATGAGCAAAAACCACTACAGCCTAGTAAGGTAGATTTAGATTTTTGGAGAGGGGGAGAAAATTTTCTAAAAATGCAAACTACGATACAAAAATTCCTTTATTTTCATTGAAGTCTTGAAGTATTATTATCTGAGAACGTACACACAACTTTCCATTCAAAATCCAAAATGATTTTCAGAATTTAACAGAAACATCTCTATAATAAGTAAGAATTTTGGGAGTATGGGGGAAAGTTTTCTAAGATTCAACTTTTATTTCAAAATTACAAACTCAACTTTTCCAACTTTAAATAATTAAGTTAATTATCTGTAACTCAACGTATAAAAAGCAAAATTCTTCCTATTTAATACATTAGAATCACTTTAACACGTGAACACGCTCTAGCAAAACGTTGCCTTTTCAATTTCCAGAAACTCAATTATATTACGTTAATCACTTGTAGTTATTTATTCATTTTAAATACACTTACGATTCTAGTTTATTTTCAATATATGTTTTAACTTTTCAACCATACACACACTTTGGACACCAATCAAAGGTTATTAATTAACCTGACTTGAAAACGAAAATGAATAGCAACCAAAATTACAAAGTCAAAAGTAGCATCCGACACTTCCACAAGCATATCCTCAAACCATTAAAACAATACCATTCAACTAACGGAATAAGTCACACTGAACTTACCTGACCTACTTAAGCTCGCTCGACATCACTCATAAAACAATACGAAGACATGAAAAACACACAGTAACCACTTTCCCAAAAATATAAATTAACTACTATCCCGATTCTATTCGAACACTAAAGTACCTTTTTAACAACCACTGTCTCTGTCCCAAATTCAAACCACCTATCTCACTCAAGCACACACGACGCGAACAAATGTAGTTGATCAAGAAGAAAACTATAATCTTACCACTGAACAATGCAACTGAAGCAGTTCAACTCAATTAAGCAAAAACAATAATTCATTCACGTTTCTTCATTTTATGTTCCGAACCTAATTCCACCAAATGCTAACCACTTTAATTGCCAACCACATTACTATACTTAACTTCAAGGACAACCTATATCCCAAACCAGAAACAACCCTTATCTTCATTAATTAAAGAAGATTTCAATTTCTAATCTTACCACATCTAACCTGACTCAAGCCAACCTGTTTAACAAAACACATCTGTTCGGAACTTCCTCTAAATCGGAATTGGAATTACCTCGTTACTCGGACAAAGATTAGTACGTTCATACAAACCTTGATTAATTCTTTAATGCTTCAAACTTCGCAACTTACTTTATTAAATTTAAATAAGCACGCCTTTATTTTATTGGCTCCTTTAGTTTCAATAGCCATTCTGGTAGTTACATTTACTGTTTCAATTTATTTAAATTCTGAACCACTAAGTCAATTTAGCTCTCTCGTAAAATTATTAAACAATTTTTCAGCTAACTAAACTGTAATTAACCCTTGCTTCGCGGTCTCTAATTGGACTTTCAATTTCGCTGAAGAAAATTAAGTTTCTTTAGTTACAATCACTTACCTCGAATTAAACCGGCATTTTATGTATGAAATTCAGGTTTTACTTCGCTCTTTTTTTTTCATGGATCTAGATACGGGATACGGATCTACTTCTAGCGGCCCGAAATTGAAGCCAGCCCATGCGCGCGCAAGCCATGAATACCTGGCAGGTGTAATCGATTAAAATAACAACTGAACATCACGTTCCGTACAATTGTTTGTCATTCAAATGTTTTGCAGTAGTCACAAAGGACAATTATCTCCTGTGAAAAGTAAATTTAAAACAAGTAGAAAGATTTTGTTTGGTATGTATTGCTTGTGTTGAAATCGAAATTGTTTTAGCTAGAATACAAACGGAAAATAAACTATGTTTTTGCAGTGTTTAAAATAATGTTTTCTACAGCAGTAATATGAAAATTAAGAGGTAAAGTCTTATAACACACGCGATTTTGCCGGCGCAACAACGATATTCTCTTCCATGGTGAACTAGAAATTGTACGGTCACGGGATACAATATTAAAAACAAAAGTAAATTTGTAACCGAGACCGAAATTTTTGAGGGAGCTGTAAATATTCAGCATGAACGTCTAATAGTTTCTGTATAATGTCAATAATATTATAGGTATCTGTGTATATTATTTTTCGTAGATGAATTTACATTTGAAGCAGTATGAACCCCGTGGTCAAGTGTTTTCGGATTGTCATTAGGAAGGTACCCAGTTTCGAGTTCTAAATTTTTGTAACTCTATTTCTGACAATTTGATTCCTTACATTTAGCGGTTATGCAAGTAACTACTTCCAAGCTCGCCACATGCCCTAAGGATTAGGACTTTTTCGCGTATCAGGAAGCCCAGGGCGTTATTTGTACGGAGGAAATTCTTTGGCATTTTGTATGTTTGCACTAGTACCTGTTTTCTTGTAGAGAGGGAAACAAAGTATACTTTGGCCCAGTACTCCAATAGGTGCGAGAATGCTTGAGAAATATTTTTCTTCTACGTCCTTTAGTAACAAATAACCAGCGGTGGATTTCGGTTTCATTTTTTACCTGGCTCACTACTTGGCGGATGAATACTGTGTGGAAGGGAAGAATTAGATGGTCGGCGTAACGGGGAGGGGGATGAATGGGTAGTTGACCCCCCTGTTTTCTCTCGTATTCGTCTAGTGAAAATAGAGTACAAAAATTGAGTATTGAAAAGCTTAAATAAAAGGGTGAGAGTTACTTATTCTCGTGTAATTTATCGCTCATTGACCATATTAACAAAAAGAACACAAACATTTAATTATTAGGAGTTTGTATCAATAGCGTGCCATATTTTTACGATTATTATGAATTTTGAATTTGAATTTTATTTAGGCCTTAAGGCTTCTAAAGCTCAGGCCAATTACTATTATAGGATATTACAAAATTAATATTTTGACGCTCGTTCAAGTCAAGTAGTTGCAAAATTCTATAAATTGAGAACTATTAGAAAGTCAATTTTGTAATTGAGAAAATTCGCATTTTTGTTGCTAACCCTTTATTGAATATGACTTGTTATTTATAGCTTTTAGGCATATTTCTCTTGCATATTTCGTACATCTCTGATCTTGATCAAAGTTGCCAGCACTCAGAAATGTTTAAACGAGGTATAAATAACAAATAAATAAAAACTCCCATTCATTGATCCGCCTGTGCTTGAAAATTACATGTGGGATATGCTGCTAGGATATAGATGACCATCCCTACTCTGTTCCCGGGGAGTTCCCCCGGATTAAGACAATTATCCCCGGATATTTGTCTCTCCGGTTTGAAGAATAAATTTCCTTAAAAAAAAATAGTTTTTATTCGAAAACGACTTCTGTCGAGGGCTACGAGATATATACTCTTTTCAGGGATTCTAATTTTGTATTCTCTACCTTTTCGCAAATTTCTTGAACTGTACACTTTTTGTTATTTCTCTTTTCTGAAATCGTATTAGGAATTTCGGATTGACTTAAACACTCATTTCTAAACTCCTAATTCAAGTAGTATAGATAAAAACTATTAAGAATGGAGTAGTCTTTCATGTAAAGGTGGTGGTGGGGTGTGTGAAAAGGTAGTCAATTTTACAGTTTCAACAAAGAAGAAGTGGAATTACCCCGATTCTCTCCGGAATCACTGGAAGAAATATGATCACCTTATGCTTATACCTAAAGGTTCTTGCAGGCCAGGAGATGGGGGTATTCTAGTTAGGATACTGGTACTAGCATATGAAACCTAGTTTAAAATCGACTAGAGACTTCAGCAACACCTTCAAGCCAGTACAACCGTTCCCCGGGAGGTTTTCTCTGGAAGACATCCTAGGCAAGCACTAACCTGTCTGATATGACACTGGTTGTGAGAGCTTTGGCACTGTCACGGACTATGTATTAATAACTTTGACAGTCAGTTGATACAGTATTTAAATTTTAATGAGACCAATTTTTATAAAGTAATTTTTGTTTATCCACGGAACAAAATTGAAGTACATCGGACTACAGCAGGATTTACCCCTGTCTGGGCAGGTCTTTGGAAAGTTTTAGCGTGGCTCGGCCAGGCCAGGCCGGGCCAGGGCCGAAATCCACCCCTGCAAATAACGTCCTGAGGAAGCCGACTGTATACCTCAGGTCAGCGTTGCCACACTTGGTACAATTGTACCAAATTCAGCCCTTTTTGTAACTCATCAGCCCGTCGGTACCACGCTGGCATTTTCAGCCCTTTTTGTAAATAAGATGGTACGTGTCTGTTTGATTTCAGACTTTTCCTGCATCTAACGTTACTCATACTGTGTGTTGTGCTCATTAAAAACAGTACTAAAAATTTTTTCTGTGACGTTGCACCGCCTAACCCACGAACTTTGTGTGGAAATTCCGTAATTACCGATTTACACCGAGGAAAAGTATAAACGCGATGTTCAATAAATGATTCTAGATGGGCATATGAAGAAAGAAGCAGGGAAATTTTTAGCATCCATCACTTCTTCAAAGTTTTTTAGAGGAATCAATTAAAGCACACGTATATACTACAGTATGCTTCGTTACAAACATAGTAAAATGAACAATAACTGAATGCCTTTTAGTTTCGTGTTATAGAGCCAGGTATTATACTGGCGTAGAAAAAAAATGAATTCAGCCCACTTTGTTTCAATTTGGTACTATTTTCAGCCCACTCCAAAGCTAGGCTTGTGGCAACACTGCCTCAGGTATTACCATTAAGGTATTTGTACAGTGAAGCTGAAAGAACCCTGTGAATATGACCGGCAGTAGGACTCTAACTTGCGTGTCAAAGAAATAGAATGATACTGTCCTTAGTTTTACCAGAGGAAAACCAGGATGTTAGCCTGTCTGAATCTTTGACTGCTAACTTCCTAGTAGCTCTCCGAAATAGAAACCATGTCAGGGCTTGCTCTACTTGCTCAGTCCATATAAGGATAAGGTAATCAAATGGCTACAGTCGATCAGTGGTAGAGCGCTCATTTCTTGTACTTGGGATCCTCAGTTTGAACCTTGCAAATTTTCAGTTCCAATTCAGCTTTATACGCTTCTTATCGCTGTGTGGCCCAATTTTTTATTTAAGTCTTAATTCCTGATTTATTCATGTAAGAGTATATCGTAATCTGCATAGAATAGAAAATACTGCAAATAATATTTACATCTTTTGCCAGAATTAAGACAAATATAAAAGCGGGACACACAGCGTTATTAAGCGTAAAACACTGAGTTAGAACCGAAAGTTTGGTTCATATTGGTTTAGACTGGAAGTGGACAAACAAGATTAAGTGTGATCTCCGCTCCCTGGCTTCATATATTCATGAGATTTTCAATGGATGCAGTCAGTCCATGATCGTTTTTTGATAGAGGTCATTGGTTTTCCTCAATCATTTGGACTTCTATTTACGTTCAAGCATAGAGTTAGAAATATAAATAGAGTGAACCTTAGGCTGTTTTGTTGGAGAGGAGAAAGAAGCCAAGAGACGGAAGGGACGTGGAATTTCGGCCATATTAACTGGCCCCATATTTAGAGACCCTCGTTTGCGAGTATTGCCTCTCTGAGGTGTACTCATTCTCCTATCGAAAAAGGCAATCCTCACAGTACTCGGTATAGAGGGATTCTAATGGGGCCACACAAGATGGCTGCCAATGGACCGTAATTTGGCTTCATGTGACGTCATGTATGTTCTCTCTATTTTCTTCCTAACTCTATGCATTCAAGGCTGCTTACTACCATTCTTGGATTTAGATAATGGAGATGGATCGACTGGCCTAATACAATTAAGCTGGATCAACTTGATGCCGGTTTTCGATTAATCTTGTCTGGTGAGTTGGGATTTACTTGCGTCTTATTGGTTGGCCTATGCCTGGGTGTGTGGAAGCAAAGAATGGATGAAGATCTAGCTAAAGAAGAGAGGAGGAAGATTGGAATATTTTAAATAAGGTATTGTGCTGCACGTGATGATCAGTTGTCGTTTTAATCAATCTCACCTTCCAGGTGATCATGGCTTGCGCTGGCTTCAATTTTGGGTCACTAGAAGGAGATCCGTATCCCGTATCGAGATCCATGACTACCATTAATACATTCCTTCTTGCTTCGCTGAACAACCATAGCAATTCTTCCATAATATTACAAACACCACCAAACACTATCTTTTCATTTTAAGGTAAACTAATCCTTTTACAATACATCCTTTTTTCTATAATAATTACATATCAACTGATGCTCTCAAAGCACAATGTTAACCGCAATTTTGTGCGGAATAGAATCTTGTTATATTCGTTCTACCCTCGACCATTTTCACCGCCAGAATGTTTGAGCATTCAAAAATCGTCCACTAGCAATCTGACGGCGCTGCAATCGAACTGTGCTACCAAAACATTACAAAGTTTCTCTCCGGATATTATATTACAACTCAGGATACTCAAAAGCGCAAACAAACATTAAGTTTTGTAGCAAGATGAAGTCATCAAGCTACAAACAGGAAGGCGCCCATATACGAATATCCTCGTTACTATGGAAACAAATAGGAAATGATGAAATAATCTTTACATCCAATACGTAATTAATTCCTTATTGTTGTTGCGATTTAAGAACTCTTTAATTCATTGTTCTCGTTATTTAAATGAATTGCTTTCCTTCATTCCGTTCAAGAATGACAGTATGTTGAATTTATAATACACGAAATGAGGCATTGTAAGATGTTTCCATCACATTTGTCTTCAGTGTTCGTTACCTTCACAGAACATAAGAAGCCAGAGGCGGCGTTAGGTGAGCCCGGGGCCTAGGGTAATAATGACCCCGCGGGGCCAAAGTACAAGTAAAAATCGCTGAGCGCTGAAATGTTACATCTAAAGCCGATAAAGCAGTAAGCAACTTCCCCCTAAATACTTCCTCTCACTTTTTCCTTTCATTCCTAACCCTAAATTTATTACTAAATATTCTCTTTTTTAATGAGCAACGGTTTCTCATGAAAAAAAAATCCGACATAATTTATTTAAAGAAAGTACAATATATTTTAAAATTGCATTGCTAATTACAAGTGCTTCTTTATTCATTTCCATTTCACATTACATTTCGCATGAAAACTATACAAACTAATTTATTTGTAAACTTTTTTTTAACAAATCAACTTTTATATCATTGAGTAAGAAAAATATCAACTCGGAACGCGGGGCCTGGGACCGTTGCCCCAGTTGCCACCCCCAAACGCCGCCTCTGTAAGAAGCATTCCCCTTCTGCATTAGTACTGTCAGTTCATAGGCGATAATATATATAATAATAAACATGCGTAAAAAAGAACTCATCCAACTATCGTATTTAACACTATTTTTCTAAAACAATGTCAATCACTAAACACAGCATAAATATGGAATAATACGGGGAAATAATTACTTGCGGTTCTTTTCAGAATTCTCTTTACCACTTTTTAACCCTCTCACACTCTCGGTTTTGTATGAAATGAAAACTATAAGAACATGCAATTGAATATATATATATATATAAATATAAAAATATATATATATATATATATATTATAAAAGTAGCCAGACCTATTTTGTAAATATTCCGCTGTTTTGTTATATATCTTCTATTCCTCTGTTTACAGTTCGTATTTTTGTGAGTAATAATTTGTATTCAGTCTCTATCAGGAACTAGAAAATTTTGTTTTCATATGAGAAACAGTATTTTACTCCTGGAGACTTGCTTTGTCCTTTTTGTTTAAAGAAAAACGTTGTTGAATATTATTCTGTTCTGCCCATTTGAATAACTGTTGACTTTTCCCTACCACGATACGGGTGCAATAATGTTATACTTCTCAAACATTCATGTTCCATGCGGGATTCAAACCTTGTAGACTGCGGCCAAGCACACACCCATCAAGGAAGCCCTATTTATTTATTTATTAAGTTTTATATAGAGCTGGAGTTACCATTTTACACAGAAACAAAATAAAATTACTACAAATTAAACAACATTAAACTAAATAACTTGAAAACAAATTTTAAAACGATAGAACAGAGTAAGTAATATCAATAACATGACGATTACCGTACAGAAAAAGAATAACTCAGATACTGGTATTTAGCATTCGACGGAAAGTGTTTTGCATTTGTAAGTAAGAACACTATAAATTTATTTCACATTATAATATTTTTCTAAGTGACTATTTTAATTATTTAGTGTTCAAGTTTGTTCATAATTTAATTGCGTTCTAATTGAGAAAGTTTATAGAAATAGAACTAAAGTATTTCAAGAATTAAAACCTGGGTTGTAGATATAATTAATATTTGGTTTCCAGTTGATCTGAAGGAAACAAAAATAATTCTAGACTTTGAAAACTTTCCTTAACCTTTTCAACGTTTTACATGTGCAGTATAATGACATTGTACAAAAAAATATGTAGTGCAATAAGCTAATTCTTATGTGCATGATATTTCTAAATGTTAACCAGATAAGAATATTTTATGGTGGGTAATATATATTAGTTTTTCTCCAAAAAAAAATTCTTTGGATTATGCATATATACATACATTTTAAAAAAACAGTCTTTTGAACATTAACAAGCTAGTCATGCAATAATAATCTCTTTGTTAGTATTGCGTGCTGAAGGACAAATTGCGATATCAAACTTAAGCAGCTCCCTAGTGACCCAAAGTTTTGCTCCTGATAATATAACAGGTGGTTTCATCACGGACTAGATTTTCGTCTTTCTAATTCTTTATTAATGTCGTAAATTTAGCTGCTAGATAATAAATAAACAGCGTTTTCAATCAGATTATTTTAAACAACATATTTGACCTACTTCTTTGAAAAGTGTAAATATCGAATTGCTATTAATAAATCAGTGCTTTTAGTAATTTTATTTTGTACATTTTCGTCATGACAACTATTAACATCGCGGTAAAAGCTAAAATGAACAACGATCGATCGTTCTACGTTGCTGGATATATCTTACGTGACATGTCCCTTTTCTAAGGCAACCGTTGATTTACGACATTTATCAGAAGAGGGACACAACGAGCGTCTCACTAAAGAATGACGTCATTTCTCACACGTTGCCTTGGCACATAATAAACGATAGCGAACTGTGTGCCTTTTTTTATTTTATCTCAAGACGGTCAGTTGTACGATCTTAAAGAACCTTGCTGTAAAACGAACTTCAAAAATGGATGAAACTGCTTTTTTTTTCTTCTGTATTTAGGGCTTCTTTTTATCTCGCTTCTCGAGAGTTTGTTCCTAAAGGTTCTAAAATAACTTTTTTTTATTTTGAGAAAAGATTTTTTTCGTGTCCTTATCTTTTATAGGCGTTTTATTGATGTCACACTTTACTTGTTTGATTCGTTTTACGTGACCTTTATCAGTGTTAGCTTTATCAGTTGAAAGTAGAAATGGTACTGGTTAAATTTTATTGGCAGTACGAAAATTTAGAGCTTCCCTAATTATTGTATGTCAATTCCATACTTTTTTTTTAACCTCAGAGGGAACTCTTAAGAAACAAAACTAAATACTGTATGCATGTGGGATATTGGTTTGTACTAATAACAGTTTACCCTTGGAATATTTTGGGAGCCCTAGTTATTGTATTATACCTTATTAATGAATGGCAAAAGAAGATTATTTGTAAATGTTGAAAAGAATAGGATACTCCAATAGTTGCAGCAAAAATTACTAAGGCTTAAATTAGTGGAGCCACAAGACTTAAAAGAAATATACCTTAAGGCTGCAGATCACCCCGCCATCTTGGTATGCACTTTCCATTGATTAACATAGGAATTGTTTTACTCGTCTTATACTTTTCAGGAGTATAGTTTTAACTTGTGTTTTCACCCAGTTTATCGTCATGTTCTCTTTTACTCATGCTACTTTATAGAAATGCAATATTTTACACAGGAACAGTATAATTTCCCGTTAACATATTGTGATTTATATAGCAAACTATTAATAATACATTATACTTATATATTTGGAGAAACTTCACAAACCAAAACTATACAAGAGCCAAAATAACCACCAAGACAAATTTTGTGAAAGGAGAACTTAAATATTCTACATCCGAGAGGCATAAAATGAGTAAAACAATTCCCGTGTAAATCAATGGAAGGTGCGTACCAAGATGGCGGGTGTGATCTACATCGTTAATTAGAGACATTAGATGGAAAAGAAACAAGTAACCCGAAACAATATTTCTGATTTGTCAGGTTTATTTCTACGGTATGTGTAGCTGCTCTAAATAGATGGTATCATTTAAATATTATCAATTCATTCATTCTAATAAGCTCATCCAAGAGCTTTCCTAAAGTTTCGGCAGATGAGTATCTGAATGGCACAAGTCATACAAGGACATCTCCGCTCTGTCCCTAATTTCTTGTTCTGAAACTCTTCATCTTTAAAGACTATCGATTCTCAGATTTGATATGGTTGTAGACCGTTGCCTTTAGCACATGTGTGCGTACCATTTTAAACATAACCATTCTTCTTGCAAAACAAGCAATCTGTTCATCCAATCCAAGTCTCCTTCTCTCCACTCTTCAAAGTAAAATTTAATTTATTAATATGTGTACAAAGTAAGATTCTACATCCAGATTAATAGAAAAAGGGACAATGGATAGATTTTCTAGGTTTGACAACCTACACAATAAAACAATAACGACATAGATTGAAACGAAGATTCTCTAATTCGTGTTTACACGTACGTACTATATTATTTCGATGGGATTGAAGTGTTCAACGTTCCGGTTCACAAAAATTTTACGTTTGCATTTTTTATGAATTTCAGTGTATCTAAATATCTATAACCTATGTTTCTATATTTACCTCAGGCAATGAAGTTTAAACATCAAACCTTGTACCATCTAGCTTTCCGTGAGCATGAGTTCGGGTTCAAACCTTTTGGGTGTTCGTTGAACGGAGCGGTACAGTTCTGGTAAAAAAATAGTGCATGTCTCGTCCTATGAACCCCATGATTACTGTTGAAAAGCAAGTAGAGAAAAGCAAAATTGAGTGAGAATGGGTAGCTGATACGGTGTCGAAACTGTACAATTTATACAGTTTGTTTTTATTAGTAAACTGGTTATCTTGTCAGCGTTGATTTGTCTTGTGACAACATAGAAACAAGACCTAAGTGTGATTACATACAAACAAAACTCTTGCAATATGCAAGAGAAAATGAATGCCGGTGAAAACCGAATCTAGTACTCACCATATTGTAAAAATAATTTTATGGAAAACTAACCCATTTGTAATTTTTTCATTAAATATTTATTTATTTAACAAACTTCAAACTCAAAGGCCATTTTATGCTGGAAAACAACAATCGCCATTAAAACATAGAGATGGATTTGGGAAGAAATCGGGCCTGGCTTTATACAAAGTACCATTCCAGCATTTTCCTGGTAAGACCGGGAAAAAAATGGACAATCTCAATCAATATAAGTGACGAATAGGTGCAAACCAATAACGTTTTGGTTGACAAGCCAATCTTTTACTAATTGAACTACTACTGATGAGCATTTGTTTTAATATTACAATAACATTAAAATGTACAATGTAATGAAAACAATCGGTAATTGAAACGACACAAACGGTAATCGAACACTTCTTGTTGGCGTATGAATTAAACTGACGCGTCCTATGGGCGAATTTTTCACCTCTCCTTAGGTAGCTTCAACCGCACTATCTCTGCTGGTTTTACTTTATATCTGTTACAGTACATAAAGAATGACATTCTAGTACAACAATATGTATTATTTATGTAAATTGTTATATTTATTTATAATAAATCAATTTCACGAAGTCTATCTCGTAACGAGTTTAAATATTTGATCTACATTTCTTCAAATGCGTGTACTGTCATTATTTGAAATTTAATAACGAATATTTACTTGAGTATCAAGATTTGGCACAAAAAAATGTTAAAATAAAACAATCGAACTGAAGTAGAAGCCATTTGTTACATGATGATTAATTTCGAATCATGACAGAGGAAAGCTTTGCTCTATATGGTGACAAATTACGATGTCTGCGATTCCGAACTAGGACTGGAATTGTTTTTTTGTTTTTTTTCTTGCTTGATGAATTCAAATCTGAAGCGATGCCATGTGTGAAAACAGATTAAATAATGTTTGTCATTGCTGTAGAGAAAATGTTTCATATGATACCATTTATCACTTAGCATTTTGCTAGAAAATGTAATATGTCAGACTATATGAATATCTGACATGCCAATTTTTATAACAGAGGTTTGTCTCTTTAAAATTAAACGACTTCTGTAATCGAAAAGCAGTATTTTTTTCTGTGCATATTAATGCAGTGTTTAGGATGATAGATAATTTAGACATTTGAATCTCTTTTCATTAGAGAATTAAGAGATAGTTCTTATCCTGTCAAAGTACAACAAGTCAAGGACGAGTCCACTGTTGACAACAAACTCTATGTCCTATGGAACTCGCAAAGCTCATCGCCGTAGTAACAAATATTTCCCATAGAATTTTATTCCGGGTAACATCAAGCCAGTTTCATCTCGAACATTTAACTCTACCAGATCCCTTTCAATACTGTCCTCTTGGACGTCCCAACGGATTACTTTTCTCCGTTTCTACAACCACGTTACAATAAAATATTCGTTTTGTGCCTATCAGAGCCTACTATCTTAGCTGTTGAGATGTAATTATTCTTATAACATTGGGCGACTTATGCAATCTGTGGACCACATCACCATACAGTCTTCTTCATTCTCCAATCATGTCGACCAATATATACCTCTCAATAACTTATTTTCAAACATTTGCAATATCCATTCTGTATGTATATTTTCAAATTCTGTTCTCTTGATCGCATGGTTACGAGCTTTAGAACACAAAGAAATGTTGCCCGGTACTAAGTGGCCTTTTTGTTTCTTCCGTGCCCTCGTTTTGCTTGTTTCATACGCTATTACTAATTCTGACTTCATGTATTCATTAAGTATGAATATTTTATGTAACTGAGTTTCAAATTCTTTACTATTTTATTCAAACGAACTGTCACTAAAAGTGAAACTCTTGAAACCTTTTGTCAAAATCCATCTTCCCACTAAGAAATTTATATAACTATGTTCTGTGGTTTTAAATTAGTTAAAAAGGAAACTCCCTAGTGGAACATGTTGGGAAATTAGTGTATCTCTCTTGGAAATCTATTCTGGTATGAAGTGTAAGTTCTGGTTTTCTAATCTCTCTAAGTATATGAGTAATGTTCTCTGCTTCTTTGGCTCTTTAAGAAACTTTTTTCAGTGTATTGGAAACCTTATTTTATAGCGTTAACTTGAACACAAAAACAGGAATTTAAAAGAGATAACCCCCCAAAAATGTCCTGTTGTTAGTGGCATAAGATGGCTTATATGACGAACAGACGTAAGCACCATTTTTAATTAGATCTTTCAAGTGTGAACTCTTTAAGCGTTACTGTACGATCTAGTTACTTCATACAGCTTCTATTGTTTGATTTCAATACTAATATTTCAGCTTCCATTGTTGGCCTAAAAAATCACATAAGTGAATACAGAATAAAGGGTTTTCAAGTACTTGGTCAAGTTAAAACACATTTTAAGTTTAGTTAATGTAAAGTTCAAACACATTCTTTCGTGTATAGCTAATATAAAGAAGCATAATATGAAAAAAATTATTTAAAAAATGTGATATATGTGGTAGTAAACAAATTATGTAAGTTTTTGTTCACCAATAAAGAAACAGCGAACTCTACGTAACACTTCCATTTTTTTAAAAAATATCATATTTTGAACCCCGAGTGTGTTTTGTATGTATATTCAATGTTATGTTATATTTTTTTATTTAAAAATGATTAACATTTTCTCATTACTTTTTATTTGCAGGTGAGGTTTCAGTTTCATAAAACAAGATGGGTTCTAGATTTGTCTGTTTGTGAAGCGCTTGTAAGTAGCTATTGCAACGAAAAGATTTATTTACTTTGAAGTTTTAAGAAGATTATCGAATCCACGTGTTCAGATAATGTGTTGATGTGTTTTTCATTTGTAAGAGTTACTTGTTTTTACAATTTCATACTTTTAAATATAGAAAATAGCTATTATACTGATAACTAATATTTTCTTAATCTTCAGCTCTTAATGTCTTGTTCTAATGTAAAGTTAAAAAGCAGTTAAAACAATGTACGTAAAAATTAACAAAATTGGTCCAAGTTAACCTTTAACGTCTAGTTACTTGGGCCCATGCTAAATTTTCCTATTACATACCACTCATTATTTCTCTTGGACTAAACACGACTTGGACTTCTAGAATAATATAATAGATATAAATTGCAAAATCTGTATTATTTGCACAGTACTACAACAAACTCAACGTTTTCCACGTTGCTAAACAGATCTTGGCAGTAACAAGTAACAGATTAATGTATCTTTAGCAAAATTATCATGACTATTTCTTAATACACTAGACAAGGACTGTAAAACGGGACTCCATAACCTCAATTATCAGTTGCTAGTGTTGCTACCTTATTATAAAATTTAATGTTTGCAAAAGCTTCTATACGGTTTAGCGTACATGCACCGCATTTAGTATGAATTCTTATCTATACTTTATAAACACGAAATCCTGTGGGGTTCAACAAACTCAAACATGGTCAGTGTTGTGCCTACATATTTACCATCTATATACTGGAATGGGTTTTCGCATTTACACTTGCAAATATTTAATTAAAACGGGACTGTCCATAGCAAACACAGATCTGGCGAATAGCATGTAACCCTTCTCATTGCAGATCTGTTGGCAAACCACAGTCTCTACTTAAAAGAGATGGGTGGGTGTACAGATTTTCTTCAGATATTTTGGAAAAATTATAAGTGAGGCATTTAGTGAGAAAAAATAGCGGCAAGAATGAGGCATTTAGTGATCTGTGGACCCATGAACAAACATATGAAGAAAAAAAATATTTAACAAGACTTTATAGCAAAGCAGGATGCTGATGTGAGTAAGGGACATAGTAAATGCACAGATACTTACTTGTACTGGAGAAAGTACTGGAAGAAAATTAGGGTGTCTGATAGGATCGAGAAGCAACAGCAGCAAACCGTACGCTAACGGACGAATGATGTAGAGGTTCTGTGTATATATTTGTGTAAAAAATGGCGGAAGAGATTTTGTGACATACTAAACAAAGTACGCCTAATTGGACGTCGTAATTACGAGCATTACTCTCAAGACTAATAAATTAATTATGTAGAGAACGCTAAGCAAACCCAAGTAAAACAAATAGTTCCAAGTGTTAATAATAATTTGAATACAATTATATTTAAATTAGAAAACATCGCTTATCATACACAATATGTTATATGAATGAAACGTAAGTTTAACAGCAACATCGTGTTTACGTTCTTTTCCATTGTCTTTATAAATTGTACTTCAAGATGTAAAGGAGGGTAGAAAGTGCAAAACTTGCTTTCAAGTTTCATTTCGCTTCCAGCGGGCGATTATGATAAACAAGATTAATTTTTACATAAAAATACATTTACATGAAAGTTACTAAG
>JAGDQP010008810.1:13779-61533 GCA_022664845.1 Lepisma saccharinum | reverse complement strand
ATGTGACCTAAATCGGATCATTCTAACTATGGTAAGTCAAGCCTTCAATGTCATGCAAAAATAATGGATTACTTTTTACTACACCAGATATTAAGGATGGATAAACCAGGTTTACAAACCCCGAAACTGGTTTTATATTTAAAAAAAATGGAAATCCAAAAGCTCACTCGATTTTTTTTCAAAACCAGAAATACAGAACAAAAATTCAATGTTTTAATAGATAAGCATTTCAATAAGATTTCTAACGAAAACCAGGTTTCAGAGAAACTAAACTCTTAAGTTTGATAAGAAAACAATAAAGCTGGATCCGGGACTTAAACAAAAGATAACAGCATTTTTTAATGTATATATAAAGAAAAACTGTATAACTATTTTTGTTATTCATAGTAAAAACAATATTCTGTTTGCACTAAACGAATGGTATATTGTCTAAATTTACAATCAATCAATATTTGTTCCTGGTGTTACGTTGTTAATTGAGGAATTCCTAATTCACAATTAGCATTGTAAACTTTCACGAGCGTGCTGGATAATGTCTCGTACTCTGCACACTCTCTTCAGAAGCTGTTGGTCGGTCAGAGCATGTATCTCTACAGAGACATCCGTTCTCTTCAAACTGTTGATACCACCGTGGAATATCGTTATCAGATATTGTTATCGCTATCAGACTCTTAAATGTTGTTCTTAACATACTCTACTTCCTGGTTGCTGATTACGTCGTGTCGATCTGCAGCTCACATAACGATTTATTGTTGTCACATTTTTAATTTCCTCCCTGATTGTGTATGGTGGCTGAAATGAAGAAAAGTATTTTAACCAGGTAGTCTTCGACCCGTGGACAGTTTACTTATTGTTTTCTATTAATAGTATTAATAACCTTGTGTAAAATAAAATAAAAAAGAGTTATGGGTATGTATCTAAAATACCGATATGCTGTACCCCATATGGTTTAATGTACGCTTTGAGGTACAGTGTTTATGTATTTCGTAGTAATATTGATGTTGCAGTATTAAGATAGATTACATCCGGAAAAAAAAAATGTTTTATTTGGTTCTGCTTTGAGATGTATAATGAAAGTCAAGAGCATGTATGTTTATATGCTTCCAGTTTCATTTTTAATGGTTCTGTTACGTGTAATTTTTCGGTTGTAATTCTTTAATTCTTAAAGAAGCCTTTCCCTTTTGATTTAGTAGTTATTAAGAGCGGTGCCATTCTATAGAGAAAGAATGATCATATAAGAAATTGTTTTGTTCTAAGTTCATTGTTAAGTTTCAATTTAAAAAAAAGGTAAAGCTATACCCTTTGCGATACGCACGCGCCAGGAACGACGCATGGGGGATGTGGAGGTAGCGCTCCACATTTTCTGGACCTACGGTACGAAGTGAGGTGGGGTGGTCAGTCCCACGCTCGACCGCCTTTTGCTTCCCAATGTGCCTAGGAGTACCAGGGACACTAAGGACACTCTGGTAATCAATTTGATAGGAGGCTGAGTGCACCTCAGAGCGCCATGCATGGGAACACTGAGAAAAAAGTCTCCAGTGTCCTGGCCGAGACCCGGGCCGCCCGATTCGTAGTCAGACACGCTACCGGCTGAGCCACGGCGACTCATTGTAAAGGTCCAATGGTAAATCAAAAATTGAAAAATTCGTAGATAAGGTTAAGGGAGTTAAGCATGAGTTTGGAAAAACATTGTTTCGTTCCTTAGGAGGTAGTGTACTATAGAGTGTGTACAGGATTCGACAGACAAATTTCGCAAATGAGTTTCGTTACAATATAATTTACAGAATACCTCTTCCTTTTTTAGATACTGAGGCTGCAACTTATGTAAAATTACACTTTTCGGAGTTGTGCCAATAAATAGATATTGCAAATTATAATTCGATATCATCGGGTTGATCACGTTGATAAACCGATAAGTTTTAAGTGGCATTTCATAGGTTTATTACCCAGCCCTCGTGGTCCAGACAACAACAATGCGTGGGTACGTAGGTTCGAACTCCACGGCCGACTATCCTCACTGAGGTTTTCCAAGGTTTACCTCAGTTTCATCAGGCGAATGCCGGAATTGTTCTTTAAGTAAGGTCCGGGCCGATACCTTCTTAGCCTTTACCTAACCCACCCAGGCCTTAACCTAGGATACCAAAAGGTCATAAAATAAATTCAAAATGAAATTCAACCTGGATTTGTTGGATGTGTTATATCCCTTTGTGGTGGTAAACATCATAAGGGTAAATCCATGTCAAGTGGTCCAGGAAAGGAATAAATCGTTGCTTGACAATTTTTAGAAAATCTGATTTTTGATGTGCAGTTACCTTACCATGTTGTTAGTTCTAAACAGTCATTATTTTAATTTTAGTGACTTTAGGTTTCGAGTGGCAGCCATATTTGTTTTCGAAGATGCACCATTTGGTGGTGGTGTAAGGGGTTACCGAATCTGAAGTATCTCAGCCCCTAGTTGTTCTATCGATGTGGAACAAAAACAAAAATGGTCAGTAAATTGTAAGCTACAAGACTATGTATTAGCCATTATCGTCCATGAAGTATAGCAGGGTGAAAAGTAGGTTTTAAAAAAAAGTAGGTCATGGACGTTAAAAGTTCCGAGTTGAGCAGACGATTTTTGCAAGAAGGCTGAGCTTTTTTAGATAAATAAGTCTGATATTGAAGTGCTCATTCACCAAGTTTCAACCCTTAGACGTGTCCGTTTTTTATAGAAATTATTAAAAATGCAGAAAAGCGAAAAAAGTGAATACTTCACAGGTGGGGGGACCTGATAAAAATATACAATTCCTCCCCATAACAGGTCTGTATGATATTATTATACACCAAAAATTAGAAGTTTCAGAGATTTGACTATAAGTACCTTTATTATTAACACAAAGTTATACCTACAAATAAGCATAGGCAGAAGTACGGATAACCCAGAGTTTACTATATAGACATCATAAATCAATAGGCAGTGGATGAATAACACACAGAGGGGTTAACTGGACATCAAAAATCAGATTTTTTAAAAAATTGTCGAGCAACATGCATTGGACCACTTGACATGGATTGACCCATAAGTGAAACACAGAATGTAGTTCTGCAGAGTATGATTAATATACGGGGTGAAATGTTCAAAATGAAAATTTTCAATCTCTTATCGCAAATGATATTTCTTCAGTAGGGAATACAAAATAACCAATAAATGTACAAAGTGTCTTTTGAACTTTATAGCAAGTTGACAACACTACCAACGCGATGACGTCACATTTTAACTTCCAACGTTCCAATATATACCATATTGATAAAAACTCCCGAAATGTATTTTTACTTCAATGCGTCGTTTTTAATTTATCGAGTATCCCAATAATATTGTTTGCCATTGAAAAATGTTGATCTTGGACCTCCAGGTTGGAACCCCAATATCTCGAGAATCAAGCTGATTAGTTTTAATATACTGTCGTTATAAGATTACACTTACAGGTCACACCGAATATGTAAATGTAAAGCTGTGAAAATGGAGAGAGAGAGAGAGAGTTTTGTCAGTAGCGTACGTAGAATTAATACTTTTTCTTCACAATAAATTTCAGTGGGAACTCTTAATGGATAGTGGCCGATTTTGCCCTTATATTCCTTCAGAGATCTCAGATTGTAGAATATACATTAAAATTTACAATAATAATATGTTGGTGGGAAGGCGGTATAGATTCGACCTCTGTTCCGCAAATTGGGCTGAGGTTTTCTCTAATTTCGCTTTAGTCACCAGGTGAAATTAGAAATACTACCTAAGTTAAGGACATGGCTACTACGTTCCTTTCCTTATGCCGCGGACAGAGTACAAAAGTAAGACATAGACGAACTGTGGACTAAGGTAGTGTAAAGCCCTAAGTGATTAAAAAAAATGTAAAAATGAACCTGGTGTTGTCAGCTACTACATGCTGCATTATTGTTTGGCTGTGGTCGTATTCTTATCATATTATTTGATTGTCGTCATTTGTAATGTACGCAACACAACATTTCTGATCTTACATGCGTGAGAGTAGCCCATTGGATTACGGGCTGGTATAGATTGTTCAACACAATTGGGGAGTGGATTACAGATATTGAAATCACTATTTTGAAATAATAATAATCAGATTTAAACGAAGACTGTGTTGAAGTTCAATGATTTTTCTGACTTATTGAACATGGCCTCCACTGTTCTGTCCGTGTTAGTCTTATTCTGAATAAACTAAAGTCAGGCTACTTAATATTGTACGTTTGACCTTGTTGGCAATACATGATATGATGTCTCTCTGCCAAAATGACTTGGCCGCTCAGCTCGATTCTTTGCACTGCTTCGAACGATTAAGTCATTGTTAAGTTATACAGCTCAACCACGAAGAGAAAATGCGTGTCAAAGTACCGCATTTAACGGATAGTCAATTGCTTTTTTTTTTGTACGCGTGTATTCGTAGCTAAGTTGCGAAATTTAGCACTGATGTAGATGTTATGCAATGTGGTTCATTTTCACTTTTACTGAGATGCTGCGTACCCTCAGATTTTCGTATTCTGTTTCTCATTTGAGAGAATATAGGCTAGTACTTATAATATAGACTGATACATTCCATGGCACGCCATCTTTCGGCCATACAACCGATAGAAATTGAAAGATTAAGCAGAAGCAGATGAACAGGGTAGTCTCTGTATTGTTGCATTACATGTAACTTCCATTATTTTTTTTTCCTAGTTCCTTAAATGTAAGAAAAATAATGCGTTAACTGAATAAGATTGATTGTGCTCAATAACAAGGTGTTACGAATATTTTGTACTCTGTGTGTAAGATATGTTGTGTGTTCCTAACATTTTGTTCTGATTTTCGTGTGTAATAAGAAACTCTTATTCTTAGCTTTATGGCAGCATCCTCAATAATCATGGCACTAATTAGTAACAGGTAGCACACGATCGATTTCGCTGTAAAAATTATCCGTATCATCAGGTGTATGAGAAGGTAAGATTTTAGGAAAAGGGGACGTGTGTGCTGATAACTGGATAGGTTTTACCGCGAAATCGATCGTGTGCTTTTATTGAGAAGGAATGCTACCAAAGAGGTAAGAATATGAACCACCCTTCTCCACGTGCATAAACTTTGATTAGGAAATTTATAGTTTGTTTTTGTTCTAGACCAGCACTTACATTTTTTTTTTTTTTTCCTTTGTTAGCAATGATTTTAGTCGTGTTGTGGCCGAAGAGTACTTAAAGTATTTCAACTTTGAGGGAGACACGTTAGATGTAGCCCTTCGCAAGTTCCTAAAACAGTTTAGTTTGACTGGTGAAACTCAGGAAAGAGAGAGAGTGTTAGTTCATTTTTCCAAGAGATATCTTGACTGCAATCCAGGCTCATTCAACTCTCAGGGTAAGTTTAGTTTTATCTTCAAAGCATTTTATGCATTCTTTAATCCATTCGACTCGGGCCGTAACTCTCGAGGGATTTACATAGTTTTTTATTTATTTATTATGGTTATTATTATTTACTTAATTTTGTCAAAATATAACCACGAGAGATAAGTTGCTAAAGATTATATTTTCCTAAACTACCATCTTTGGACTACAGAGTGTGATCTTTTTCATATGTCTGATTTTTAATTTTGTGAGAAAAATGCAATTTTTTTGTTATAAAAAAATACTCCGATGATTTCTTTTATATTATGGAATATGGTTGTATGTCTATAAAAACAAACAAGAATAAAAAAAGCTTTATATTTTCTCACAAAGAATTGCAGTTCTTTACGGCACTACAGATCGCTTGCGATAGACAGGAATAGAGAGTTACTATAACTGCAAAATTTACACAACAGGTCATTGTGATTTAAAAAAAAAAAAACAACCTAGTTTGAGTTTCGTAAGTACAAAGTACAACGCTACATGCATATTGAAACTAACCACATTGCTCTGAAATTACAAAGTAATTTCTATGTTTTTATAGTAATCTTTACAAATAATACACGTCTTCAGAAAAAAAAACACCATTACTATAAAATGCTCTGATATCAAGAGGAAAGATGTAGAAGATATATCATAGGAAGGGGCAATCCAAATCAAATCGACCAATTTCATTTTAAAAGGTTGCTGACAAAATTTATTTTTCTTTATTTTTTTTTTTACCTAAGTTTGTACTACATTCAGAGAGTTGAAAACAGGCATTCATTAATTTTTTTTACGTGTTCATTTTATTTTTTTTTTGTAGCGGCCATTTTGTATAGACCCGTCAGCGTATTTTACACTTTTCAGAGGTTTGCGTTAAACGTTGTAACTTTTAAAGATATTGAATTCAAACAAAAACCATATAAATCATTGTATGTTCTGTGCACAATTAAACTTACTTTAGAACTTCGAAAAACAAGCTTTGAATATTGAGGTTTGAAACCCACAAATCTTTTTTTTTTTATTATTATTATTAAGAAATAACTGAGAGTCACCTTCAGTTTTGTGTCTGGATAGAGGTTATATGGTATACAAACACATTTGAAAAAATCCCAAATTTGCACAAAATAGACGATAGTTGTGTAGTAACAAGTGGTTAAAATTTCATCACTGAGACTTGATTAGTTTCTGAGTTATTAGCTTTTTCAATGTCGTGAAATACGCGATTGGTTTGTGTCAAGTTTGTTCAAGATTTTACAAATTAAAACAACAATAAAAAACTGTTATTTGAATTTTGTACTTTTGTTTGGGTAGCTTTTACAAACTTTGTTGAACAAGTTAAGAAAGTAGCGTCAGAGGTAAATATATATATATATATTAATGATGGCGCCAATATAAAAATAAAACTAACTTCAACAACATTTGTCACCATAAGTTTGATTTTGACTTGAGGTCGAGTGGAATTTCTCTGCATCCTCACACGGCCAAAAATGCTTGTGATGGGATTGGTGGTACGACAAAAAGAGCGGTGACCACGGCAAGCTTGCAGCGACCATATGACAATCAAATTTTAACAGATGTACAGGTTTTGTGATGATAATATATCAGGCATAAATTTTATTTATATTTCATCAGAAGAAATGCAGTCAAACAGCAAGAAATTGGAGAAGAGATTTGTTACTTGTAAACGAATTGTCAGTACCAGGTCAGATCATAAATTTTTACCTCTAACTCAAACCTAAATCAGATGTTATGACTACTCACAATCAGAAGAATTTACTGATTGCAGTACTTCAGTACTTCCAGAACACAGTATGTTGTCATTTGAAAATAATGATACAGTAGCCTGCTTTACGACGAGAAATGGTGGATTGGGACAATTGAAGACAGCAGTCAGGAGAATAACGATTTTTTTGTTCACTTTTTCCATCCCCATGGTCTAAGAACCTCTTTTAAAATCTCTACGAATGACAGAGTTTGGGTGCCAATCCGTAAGGTCCTAAGGAAACTAACACCAACAGAGTTCACAACTGCTACAGGTCATAGCTTGAATATCAGTGAAAAACTGTGTACAGAAATTAGCCAGCTGTTTACATCACTGATGTCTTAACAGCAGAGCTATACGAAGAAAAGAAATAACAGTTTTTTTTTTTTTTTTTTGTTCAAGTTGTGATTCATAAATTAATCAAAATTTCCGTATTGAACATTACTAACGTGTTATTTTGACTTTTACTACAAATTCTATATGTACGCCTCATAGCGCTTTATGAAAAAGCCTATAACGCAGAAACTAATCAAGTCTCAGTGATGAAATTTTAACCACTTGTTACTACACAACTATCGTCTATTTTGTGCAAATTTGGGATTTTTCAAGCGTGTCCCTTCTGAGATATTTGATAGTGAAAATACCCGATTTTCGAAAATTCTCAATGTTTACAAAACGACAAAAAATCAAATATATCGTTCTCAGATCTGAAACTCGTTTGGGAAGTTGTATACCATATACCCTCTATCCAGACAAAAGATTGAAGGTAAACCTCAGTTATTTCTTATATATAATAATAATAATAAAATGTAGGTTTCAAATTTCAATATTCAAAGCTTCTTTTTCGAAGTTCTAAAGTAAGTCTAAATTTGCTCAGAACATATAATGTTGTACATTTCATTCTCTTTCTTATGGTTTTTGTTTGAACTCAGTATCTTTTAAAAACAAAATAGTTACAGCGTTTAACGCAAACCTCTGAAAAGTGCAAAATACGCTGACGCACAAAATGGCCGCACAAAAACACTGAACACGTAAAAAAAATAATGAATACTTGTTTTCAACTCCCTGAATGTAGTACCTAATTTTACAAACTGAGGTAAAGTAATTAAAGAAAAATAAATTTTGTCAGCGACCATCATTGGTCTATTTGATTTGGATTGACCCGGAAGGAAAGATGATATGGTAAGAAAATATATCTTCATCAGAGTAATCATTCTGATGATATCCGAACCAGAATTCTCACCTAGAAGTCCCCTTATTTTTTCTTCAATTTAAGTAGTCCCAATAAACTGACTTTAGCCTTCGATTCAGGTACTTATGTAGTTTTCAAGTATCATATAGAGTTAGTTTCAAAGCAGTGAGAGAGATAAATGCACGTAGGTATATTTAGAATAGCTTTGGTGTGGTACGAAATGGATTTGCTGGTTTCTTTATTTATTAATGATAACATGAAACATTTGTTATTTGTCTTCTTTGTGTTACAGATGCGGTGCACACGTTAACATGTGCAATTATGCTACTTAACACTGACCTACATGGCCAAAATATCGGACGAAAAATGACCTGTGGGGAGTTCATAGAAAATCTGTCGGAATTAAATGATGGAGAGAATTTCCCTCGAGAGGTTCTAAAGCAGTTATATCATGCTATTAAATCACATCCATTAGAATGGGCTTTGTAAGTATAGCGTATTTTCTTAATATTATTATTTTTTTATTTAATTGACTTCAGAGGACGGGTTCAGAAAAAGATGTACACAAATAGATGTACCTAGGGTGTAAAATATAATGTGTATCTTTTCCTTTCCCTCTTCGCTGCAACCGAGTCCTATTATCGTTCCAAAGCACCAGATGAAATATCTTTCGCTTGGAATGTTCAGTGGTCTTTCGAAGTGACATAAATTGTCCTTAAGGTTAGTGTAAAACAACGAACTCTAACCATAGACGGCAGCATTACCTACGCATATCTCTAATGTATTTATATCGTTGTACGAAATTACAATGCTGCTCCTACAAATTCCAGCCTAGAGAGTTCAAACTTTCAGAGAAGAAAGTTCACAGCCGTTTCAAGGATTCTATCCGTGCCAAATTTTTGTATTCTTTTTCGTTTCATTGTTGAAATTGTTTGATTATTGTAGTGAATATCCAAACTTATAACAATGAAGTTCTTTCAAAAAAAGGAACTAAGAGATCGGCACGGATAGAACCCTTTGAACTGTTTAAGACTAAACGTACAATGAAAAAATACAGTCGACCCATACGAGGTAGATAGTGCTGCCCTCTATCTTTAAGTGATCGTTGCTTTACACTAACCTTATAAGTTCTTGAAAGTAATATGATTTTAAAGTTTTTACCTACTTGACATTCTTAGTGTAGTCTCTAATGCTAATCTTTCACTAGGCAAACACTAAAAGCCTACATTTCGTAAGTATTCCTCGCTTACATCCTCGTGAGAAATGAACCTATAGGAAAACTTTAAGAAATATAGCAAAGCAGATGAAGAGTAACTGTAAGCTGTGAATTCTTATTCTTCAGTGCGGCAGTGGATTAGGCAAATTTATTTATTTTTTGTCGCTTTTTTCTGCTTTACTATATTCCCTAAAATTTTTCTCGACGTTCATTTCCTACGAGGAGATAAGTGGATAGTGCGACACAAGGGTTTGAGGCCCGTTGCATAGTCATCCGTAGCTACGGACTACAGGTTACGCATGTGTAGCTAATTCCATTGCTATTATGAGGAGTTTTCACAGTCATCAGTATTTGTTCGTAGGCGCACGGGCTGTGCTGTGCGGAGAGCCCTATACGGGCTACGGAAAGCAGCTAATTCCATTGCTTTTATGGGAGCTTACGCGTAGTGCTGTTCCATATCAACCAGTTTCCATTTAAATTTCTCTCTCTTCGCAAATGGTAAGTGCAGTGTTGCTAGCGCTTAAATTAAAAGTAAATAAGTACCGGACCCATGAAGATGAAAAAATTGCAAAAGTTCTAAGTGAAATTCACTTTGCACGATTTCGATTTTTTTTAAAGACTATTCGTATCAGACCTCGTGGTTCAGTGTCGGGACGGGCGTAAGCCATAGTGCTGTTACCGCGCATAAAATTCATTTTATGTTACGTTATGTCGTGGTCCAGTGGTTAGGATCCGGGACTTTGGATTGCTAATAACGAAGAAGTTGTAGAACGTTATTCAAGATAAGATGTTCCGAAAAATCGAAATGGGGGGAGTGAACGTCATAAAAAAAGCATTGTTCTTGACACAAAGAAATATGGTTATTGCGTACCACGCGCTCGTACGGATGACTGTGTAACGGTTTTTAAAATTGTCAACAATACGAATCCGTAGCCCGTAGCTACGAATGGCTAGGCTGCGTAAGGGGTCTTAGTGTTTGTTTTCTGAAGGATTGGAGTCTACAGCACAAACGTCAAGTAGGGAAGAGGTTTGACATTTCAGTGTCCAGCCGAAGGTTTTATTACTTGGAAAACGTAATTATTGTATGCTATTACAATATTAGCACTTCGAAACAAATCAGTACGACGTACAAAAACTGACAGACGTACATACACACATACATACACACAGAAAGAGAGGAAGAGAAAAGCAAAGAAGTAAAGCACTTTCCGCTGTTAAGACATAACTGATATTCATTTTAAAGATTTTTAATCTCTTGTTCTTGGTTACAGTGAACGTGCTTTGCATTCGTCATGTACGAGATCACATTCGTTCGGGGTTCCCTCATCATACAGAACAAATTGTGGTCAATCTAATGAGGAACATATAGACTGATTTGGAATAGCATTGCAGGAGAACTTGTGATGTTATGAATCTTCTTGCAACATTGTCATGCTATACAAGTCTCGTCGCCTTCCAACTAGTGGGGCTGATTAGCGCCAAAATTTCAAAGAATTGTACACTTTTTCATAGAAGCATGAAATTTGGCATAATGAATGGGCATACCTAAAGGGTCATTTTAAGATATTGAGGAGTCCCAGACATCCAAAATGGCGCCCAAGATTTAAAAAATAACTATTGATCATAGTATTTGAGTGATTTCCTGATTATAAGTGTATTTTATGGTACTGAACGGAAATTAAGATCCTTCTATCATTAACCGCTTTTAACTAAGGGTTAAGCTAACACGAGAGGACCCTTTAATTCCAAGATGGCGTCCATTAATTCAAATATCTTTATGGTTAGATTTAGTTGGCTTCAGATGCTGATCTCCTCAACATGAATTTCAGACCATTGAAATACCCTGAATTAGCAAAACTCATGGGATAGCAGGTCACTGATTCGCGGGTAGACACCACGTGAGTTCCATGCTCCCTGCTGCGGCTTCAGTTGTGTCTGAGACCTTATTGGAAGTGCCTGTGTGAATGATTCATATGAAATGCAACGTCGTCGTAAGTCGACGACATTCGAACGGGGCATTGTGGTGGGTGCCCGATGCATGGAAAGTTCGATTTCGGCGGTGGTGCAGGAATTTGGCTTCACACGTTCAACCGTGTCCAGTTTGTACCGAGAATGGTTGGATGAAGGCGTCACAGTCCACAACACACATCTTACTGGGGGACCAGCCGCCCTCAATAACTGAGACCGGCGACACCTTTGACGAATAGTTAACAGAGACAGGAGAGCGACAGTTCGAGAAATCACGGCTCAATTCAACACTGTTCGCGCTGGAAACATCTCCCAGTGGACAATCTGTCGGGACATGCGTTCCCTCGGATATGGAAGCCATCGCCCTACACGGGTGCCACTGCTAACCCCGCGTCATCGGACATTCTGGCTTGCATTTGCCGCCAATCACCTCGGGTAGACACTGCAACAATGGCGTAACGTCAGCTGGTCCGACGAATCACGGTATCAACTGTACCATATCTCATGAAGCGGTGGGTCCCGCATGCCAAGAGGGCGTGGTCCAGGGCGGTGGGGTATCAGTCATGGTCTGGAGCGCGTTTTTCTGTTATGAAATGGGCCCTCTGGTTGTTCTGGAAGACACGTTGAATGGTCCGCTGTATCGTCAGCTGCTCGGAGACCATCTCCACCCGATATTGGCCTTTGAACACCCGGACGATCTTGCGGTCTTTCAAGATGACAATGCGCCTCCACATCGCTCCAATGTCGTCCGAGAATGATTCGAAGAGCATACAGGGAAGGTCCAACGACTCAGCTGGCCACTCCGGAGCTCCGATATGAAACCCAGCGAGCATATCTGGGATGCCGTTGAACTCAGGCTCCGTGCACTGGATCTTTCACCCACGAACAGGCCGCAATTGGTTTCTGTTTTGCAGACGTGTGTCAACTGCCTCCGGCAGTGTACCAGGGACTTGCAGACTCATTTCTATGTCGTATCATTGCGCTCCGCAGGGCCAGAGGGGGCCCGACCAGATATAAGGTGACTATGCCAACAGTTTTGCTCAGTGTATATTCACCAGATTTAATGTACCCAAGCATCCTTGAAATCCAAGATGGTGGTCATTAACTAAAGTGTCTTTATTAATGACCACACTTGATTTAAGTGTGGTGGGTTAATGAGACAAACGAATTTGAATATTTCGACATCTATTATTCGTACCATGTACCCCATGCGCAGAAGCAGCAGCGAGTTGACATCTGCAGTTCCCTACTCACCCGTCACAGACTTGAGCCATTTTTGGACAGAATGGTCACAGAGGATGAAAAGTGGATCCTCTGCCTTAACATTACACGCAGACAGCAATGAGTACCAACAGAGGGGGCGCAGAAACTGTGCGAGAACAGGAACTCCACCCCTGCAAGGTCATGTTGAGTGTTTGGCAGGATATCCGTGGGATAATCCATTTTGAGCTCTTGCCACTTAACCAGACCATCATTGCAGATGTCTATGTCATCAGCTTCAACGCCTACGGAGTGAATTGCTGGAGAAACGTCCTGCTTTGGTTAATCGCAAGGGTGTGTTCATCCACGATGATAACGCGCGCTCACACACGGCAAGAAGGATGTGTGTTACGATCGAGGAATGTGACTGCGAGAATGTGTCCCCCACCCGGCGTTTTTCCTAGATCTTACACCAACAGTACTGTCTTTTTAGCAGCCTGCAAAACTACCTTTCCGTGAAAACACTGAAAAATGAGGATGACGTGCGACGAAAAGTAACCCAGTTCTTTGCCTCCAAACCTGGTGACTTCTTTCAGCGGGGGATTTAACAACTGGTTGACAGATGGCAGAGTGTTGTGGAGTCCGATGGTGACTATTTCCCTAACTAACGGTAGTGTTCCAGGTAGATTAACATTTTTTCTTCACGGTAAAAAAAAATCATTACTTAGGGGATAAGCTGATAAAATGCGTGCGCGAGGTCGCGAGGAAGGAAAAGGATGATGGAAACAAGTGATTCAGAGCAGTGCTCAGAACAGGAAAGTGCTCGAACGCGTATGGCCGCATCGACCACAATCCTAGTACTACGACGGTGTGTTATACAATCTTGGACGCCATTTTATATTCTCGGGAATGTTACATCAATTTCAAAGTGCCCCAACATCTTAAAATGACCTGATGACTAGAAAGTATGTCTAGTCATCATGCCAAATTTCATGCTTTTATGAAAAAGTGCACAATTTTTCACCTGATCAATCCCACTAAACTGAATATTTTTAAGAATTCACTGTATTGTAAATATATATTTTAGATTTATTATATTTGAGGAAACGCAGATACTTCGTCTAAATTACTTGCGTTTATTTTGTGTTTTCTATATTGTGGCAGCGTTTCACCTAAGCATATTTCCGTATGAAACGATTAATAACTAATGATATTCCTCTGTCTCTCTCTCTCTCTCTCTCTCTCTCTCTCTCTCTCTCTCTCCTTTTTTTTTATTTATTTTCTATTTACATGTCAGGAAAACAGCGCAAAATTTCTGATTTAAGATGATTACTGCTCAGACGCAAGAAAACTACGTATCACCATTGAATTCAGTGACCTCAAATTAGAATTACAGTAGAGTCTCTGTACTTCGAAACATATGGGACCACGCCTTATCGGGTTACTGGATTTTGAATGAAAAAACATTGTTTACTCAGTCGCTCGCTCTCTCGCACACTCACATCTCCATTTGAAAATCTGAAATGTGCCTTGAAATATCCACGTGATGAGGGTGTCGGACTGGCCAAGTGTCGGATTACAGAGACTACTGTAGTTTGTATAGGAAGTTTCATTCATTTTTCTCGTGTTCAAGCTTTCTTAATAGTGTCGGTTTTAATACGCATCAGTAAGCATAGCTCCTATCATGTTATTTTTATTCTCTAAACCTTAACTTAGTTATTGTTTGAGGAATTTGAACTACAAAACGGTACAACAAACTTAAGCGTCTCTCTCTATAGATTAGCAATGAAACTTAATGCCAACTTGTTGTGGGAATGTAGTTGAAACAGATTTTGCTTGTATCTTTTAAGATTAGTGGGAAGTTCCATTTTTCGTTTAGTTTTAACATTGTCATCCATTATTTTCCAGGGACGAAGAGACTGAAGAGATAACGACGCAGCTACAGCAAAAACAGCAGGAGAACCAGCAGGTGGTTGGGCACAATCCTTTCTTAGATGTACCAAATGCGTCCACGGCAATAGAATATAAAAAAGGATATGTAATGCGGAAAAGTTGTACAGATCCTAATGGAAAGAAAAGTACGAATTTCCGTATTTTCACAATATTCCAATTGCATAGAACAGTTAGATTTGAATTAGAAATGGAGTACTTACATTTCGTAAACTAATTCAAAAATAACACGTCACATGCAGAAAAGTCTTGAATATTTCGTGTTCGGTTCAGAACGTAGAGAGGAACTGCAAGCTGTCGAAAAGTTAACTCTGCACTGAAACTAACACTTACTGGTTCCTAAAGATGATGTTTGAAATTAACTCACGAATGTCCAAACGTGTCTATACATTCTTTTTCATTTGTTTTATGTTCATTCTTATCGCCACCGGTAGCTTTTGAAATGTGTACTACCTGTTCCGTCTCAGTTCAGGCAGTTCAAGATAAAATGATACTCTCAACTCATAGATTTTGGTAATTACTTTTCTATGGGCAGGCCATGTAGCTCGGGTGGGGAAGAAATGAAGATTATATTCCATCGTGGTTGGTAAGCCGGAGGGAAAGAGACCGTCGGGAAGACCAAGACGGCGTTGGGAGGATAATATTAGAAGGGATCTTCGAGAAGTACGTGTTTGTGATGAAAACTGGCTTGATCTTGATCAGGATAGAATCCTATGGAGAACTTTTGTTACTGCAGCGATGAACTTGCAAGTTCCGTAAGCCATAGAGCAAGTAAGTAAGTATGAGCTCGTTATGGAAATTTAAGATTTATGGGCATCGAGAAAAAATGCCTTCTTCACAACTAGCCTCCACCAAGGCTTGTTTGTCGGCTTCGCAACAGCTGCTTTTAGCGTGGTAACGTTGTTGGCTTTACGCTCAACTCCCAAACTTGGAGGACCAGGAGTTTCCTGTCGGAGTTCTCTTCCCTAGCCTTTGTGGATCCCTCCACTAACTGCAAGGCAACAGTGTTTTCTGTCGGGGTTATCTGTCTCCCTTAGCTAAATTGTCCACGACTGTTTATTCGCCAGATTTCCTTTCTTATTTCGCAACTGGCCCTCATATCTGGGGTACGTTCCACCATCCTCAACCCGTGGACGCGTCCTGTCTCAGCCGGCACTGTGTGGTCTGATTGGCCTGGGCATCTTAACTACACTGTTGATAATTATTGAAGTTCAAAACGTGGTGTGTTGTACTACTTTTCATAAATCATATTTTAGCAACTACTTAATATAAAGAAGTCATTCTTCTTTTTATAACATAGATATTTGTGTGTAGTTTGTAATGTCAAAAAGAATACTCGCATGTCATTTGTACTGGATGTACAGAAATTTTGGTCGCAAAAAATACCTTAAGATTGTTGGAAGTGTTACTTCCACTGTAACAACACCGGAAAGTTGGGTGTTCTTTCAAAGTTGACCATATTTGGACGCCATTTTCTGAAAAAACACATTTTCAAAAAAAAAATTGATTTTTCAGTATGGTTGAGCTTGTGTGTTCTAAAAGTTGACCAGGTCCCATTATCGACTAGTGATTCGTTTAGATATTATGGTGAAGTGTTTCCTGCAGAGTTTAGGTATTTAAAAAAAATGAATTTTCATTATAGTAGAGTAACTTGTGTGTCCTAAAAGTTGATCTAGCCGTGTAGGCTAGGGCGCTAGGCCAGCGACTTGAAGGTCCCGGGTTCGAATCCCGGCTTGGACATGGATGTTTGTGATCGTGGATTTTAACTAGAACGTGACGGATAATCTTGACGGGGCGAAGTCAAGAAGTTACTAGAATGGCCCATACAAAAATAAAGTTAAAATTGAAAGAGTATCTAGTTTCATAATAGATCAGGTGCTGGTTTCGATTTTACGGCTCAATGTTTCTTGCAGAAAATTGCGTTCGCAGGACACTTCGGCAGGCTTTGAATTTGGCGGGAGGAGAGGAATTATCGATGTCAGAATCCCTTCCGAAGTGTTTCGCGAACGCAATTTTTTGTAGGAAACACAAGGTGAAAACTTTTTAAAAGCAGCAAACTTCCCGTTGTTACGGTGAAAGCAACAGTCCCAAATTGTTCAAGGTATTTTTTCGACAAAGTACCCAGAAGTGTTTACTCAAAATTGTAAACCACAAGTACGTACTTCGTAACGGAAGGGAGTAAAACATTTCCGCAACATTAGAATTTTCGATTTTTTCTTCAAAGTTGTCAGCAATTCTGTACAAACGACATAAGTTTTGTGAACCAATCTTGCCGATGGTCTTGTTACAGGCTGTTCTTAAACTGAACGTAATCATTATTACTCTGGTGACTCGTATTAATTACATTTCTAATCACTTTTTTATTTTATACGTATTTGATATGTCAACGTATTTATTCCCCAGATAGTATGCTAACTTGTAACAAGGTTGTCAGTCACTTGTTTTCAGCTTGTCTAACTTGATATTGTTTACAATCGGCAAACAAGCATGAAATAATAAAATTAACACAGAAAAATTGACAGTCGCCGTGACCGGGACTCGAACGTACACCCCCAACAGAAATTTTCCGAATTTATCTCCCGTAACGGTTCTCGTTAGTGCATATCAGAAATGTCCATAAAATAGCTAATCCCGGACAGTTCACGTACTCCTACCTTCCATCTACTACCGAAGATCCACAAACCCGGTAACCCAGGCAGACCCATTGCGGGCAGCGAAAATTCCTCCACCGAAAGTGTTTTTATTTTCAGCTCTAACTCCCTCCCTGTCTTTCTTCGTTTGCACCCCGTACCACATTCACACAGTGCTTTTGCACACACATATCAGATCCTGAAACTTACACGCAATACGCTAGTCTACTGTTTCGAGATTTATGCATCGTCCGCTGCGTGGCGCCACTGTCTCCTTATTCTTCAGTTTGTGTTCGTGCTTTATTCTCCTAGCTTGATGATGAACATGTAGCAAGAACATCTTTATTTGTGTGTGTGTTTTTTACTAGAACAACTACGTGAACTAACACGTGTAAGTACTCCTTACTTAGTTTTTCCTTAAATTGCCTTTCAGGCTTTCCCTTAAAAAAAAAAGTAGTAAAAAAGGTACTTACGTCACAGGATGAAAAGACAGGTGTACACAAACATTAGAAATCTACAAGAAAAGCGGCAATGTTTCTCAAAAGCGTTTTCACATGATAGAAAAATGGACAGAGAGGACTGGTGCTAAGGATTTTTTTCTATAGATTTTTCTTTTTTTTTAAAAAAAAAAACCTGATTCTTAAATGTCCATAGAGAGCTTATAGAAAATTAATAACAAAAAAATATGACTTGATTGCTATATGTCCTGCCTGGATTGAGAGAGAGACGGGTTAATACAATTTACCTGCATATATACCTTTCCTTTCAGTGCTTCCCACAGGAAAACCGGCAGTGACAGATCTGGTGACCGGGCATGCCATTCATACGATTCACGAAGTCCTTCACAAACTAGTGATGCGGTAGCTGTGTGAGCGTGAGAATTGAAGGTTTTCAGACATACGTGGCGCGTTAAAAACAAATTCATATACGTTCAGTTAAATTCGATTTAAATTATTAGTACTTTATTATTACATAAATCATGCAAGTCGTATATTCAGCGCATAGTAAATTTTCTGACAGCCTTTATTACGTGCAGTATTCTTATTCGAATGTTGCGATGATATCATTATTATTGTGCTCTGCAAATAGCGACGGTCCTTGAAAGTACATTTCTTCCTTTCGATTTCCCCTGGTCTCCCTTTTTATTTTGCGTCTTTTCATTAGACTTTTGTAAATCTTTCTACGAGCTGCATTATCGTCTTTATTGCTACTCAGCTCCTACTATTTAGTGGTTACGGTCTATGATTTCACTGGGGAGGCAAGCAGGTTCGAATCATGCTGCCAGCCGTACTGACCACGGGTTTTCCGTCTGTTTTACCAGTCAGTTGCCAGTATAGTAATTGAACAAGGTTGTTGAGTAATTTATTTTCTATGGGTCGATGATATCCTTGGTGATAATGATTTTCAGCTTCTCATACCAAATGGTCGTTGGCTTCGCATTTGAAAAGTCCTGGGTTGAATCCCAGCGGATGACCATTCTCACTGATTTCTTTCTCAATCACTCCAGAAAGGTTTTCCTCAGTATCTTTAACTTAAGCCCTGACCGACTCCTTTCCATATCCGTTTCTTTCCCCCTATACCGGTCTGAGCTTAAGATGTCTAAAAAACATAAATAAAGCCAAATTCAGTTTGCTATGAAATGGCGCATGAGTATAAGCAAAACCACAATGTATGGCGTAGTTTATCGAGACATCGTGAGCAACCAACGGAGCTTGTGCAGTGGTGGAATGTTGCGCCAATGGATACTTGTTGAGTTTGTGATTCAAATGGAAAACATGTAAACTCCCATTTTATTAGTTTTTATGCAATTTTGAAAACTAGAGACTTTCGGAACACACTGTACTTTTTTGTATATATGTCAAGTTATAAAGTGAAATCAACATCTTTTAATTATTAAATTTTCATGCCTTCTGTGTCATAACAAAACACATGTTCAGTACCACTAGTTTGGAATAACTTTTCCTTGTTTGTTTCAGCTCCCTTCGGAAAGCGCGGATGGAAAATGTTCTACTGCACTCTACGAGATTTGGTTCTATATTTACATAAAGATGAACACGGATTTCGTAAAAGTCAGCTCTACGACAATCTGCATAATGCAATTCGTATACATCATGCTTTGGCTACGAAAGCTGCCGACTACACGAAAAAGCAGCATGTCTTCCGACTACAGACAGCTGACCACGCTGAATATCTATTTCAAACCAGGTATGTTAGAACGGAGAATGTAAGACTGCTGCTGCTTTTTTTAAATTGATTATTGGGTATGGCAGTATTTTGTACACTGAAAAGCACAAAATAATCCTTACGTTATTTCAACTTCTTATCATTTCCTTTTATGAAATCGAACTCCAATGCTGCGTGTGTGTTCACTTACAGTACAATACTGACCTTATATTAAGACCTTTCTGCCTTCTGCAGATAGTGTGTTAACTCTAATGCACTAATCATGATTGAATGAAACATACAACAGTGTAGAGACCATTTTTTGTGGAATTACGTGTACTTAGAAATTTTCAGTATAGTCTGTTTCCAAAGGCATTATGTTTTTTTTTTTTTTTTTAATCTCTTCGATTTGAGATGATAATGGAAATGAAATGCAAATTTGAAATAGAGAAAAGTAATAATACGTAGGGGAAAGTGCTGTGTAACAAGGGGAAAAATTTTGCATTTCATTTTTTAAATCAATAGATCTGCCTTGAAGAAAGTACAGAATATTCAATTTTAATGCAATGATGTTTCGCATATCACTGTAAATTTTTGGGGGTGACCAGGCCTAGTATGTTGTGTACTATAACTAAATCTGCATGCACATGCTTTCTGTCCCTAGTTAGAACTGAATGTACCTAGGGACACATTATGAAAATTAATATAAATTGGAACATTTTATAAGTAATACACTTGTATGGAAGTTATTAGAAGTCATGTGTTTTTTTTTTTTTTTAAACATAATGCAACGTAATATGCTTAAAGAATTATTGAAAATCTACATACGTAATACATGAAAACGATACGAATAAATCTTAGGTAGCCTACTATATAATATGATACTTTTTGATAAGAAAGACTCTCTACACCTTTCGTATGCATTATTCGCTATACTGGCCATTTACAACACTAGACTGTGTGTGAAGACCTTTTACTTCTTCATCTTTTATATGGTTTTATTGTTTTAATTACTAAACAGCTACGTTTTGACATGACCAAGATCAGGGGCTTCCCCGTATCGGGACGGACGTAAGCCATAGTGCTTTTACCGCCCATAAAATTCATTTTATCTTTATCTTACTATATAATATGAACAACACTTTGCTCCACCAACAGCTAATGGCTCAGGAAGCTTTAGACTAATGTCATTTAACAATCGAAAGTATTTCTGATTTACTGATCACTGACAAATGTGTCAGTGTGAGACATTTTCTTTAGATATCTAACTTTATATCCTTTCTCTTCAAACTGAATCTGTTTGTCCCGTGGTACATCCCATGTTCCCTTTTCCAAAAATATTTTATTATACAAAATTCACCAGTATAAACTTTCCCTTGTTCACTTGATAATAACACACTCTTGTGAATACAATCCATAAATATTTGGAATATTTTGTTTCGTATTTAACATACAATAACGTCGCGAATTGTCCTTCTAAACTTTACTCAGATAGCTTGAAAAGTGGAAAATCTTGACAGTCTTCTTACTATAATCGCCATTTACACGAAACCAGAGTAGCCAAATCACATCACAAAGTAGTTCCATTGAAACGTAGTTCCTACTTCCTGGGATATTGTTAACCAGAATTTTTTCTCTCTGTTTTTATGTTTTATCAGTATTTCTGTAAGTTTTAAGTCTTCCCATCGCGTTGGAGAATACATTTGCAAAATTCCAGCAGTGAATTACTCTAGTGCCTTAACAGAATATTAAAAAAAAGTCAATTTTAATAATTTGGTTTTCTGTCGATGATTTTTCCAGTGTGATATAACTTGAGAACAATGGAAACAGTTAGACAGTGGTGTTGATATATTAATGTTTTCAATATATGGTTAAGTTTAAATTTCAGGTAATGGAGGTGGTAACGTACAAAATCCGCAAGTCGAAAAGCAAAATTGTACAGGAGTACATTTTTTTTTTTTTTTTTCAAATCCATGAAACAGGAATGATCGACGTTCATTGAAAGATTCATATCTCAATTTACCTCAGACCACCCTGCTGGTCTAGTGGTTACCATCGCTGACTGCTGATCGTGTGGTCCAGGGTTCGATTCCCGGCTCTGCCAAGGGATTTTTTCCAAAGCGGGTCTGGAACAGTGCCCATCCAGCATCATGATGCACTTGGGGAGCTGCTGTGAATAAAAATAGTGGTGATCACAGTTGAGAGCTTCGACTTTCCTCTCCCAACACGCCTGGTCAGCGTGGGAGCAGTAGACCAACTCCTCCCTCCGGAAGAGGTTTCATCCAGTAGTGAATTGAATATGGCTGTGAATTATTATTACCTCATTTAGCGTCACGCAGGTTAAAATTTCTCTAGAGAACACCAGAAGCATGTTTTCTGTCACTTGTGAAAAATCTGCTTCGATGGACATGTGGGTTTTTTTTGTATGTTACCTCCTGAATTGTGTAATGGGATTATTCCTGTAGAAATAAAATAGTCTGAATTATTAAATATTCTAATACTTTGTACTCCTCTAATTGATAATTTTAATACTAATTAATCCGTACGTTTTATTACTTTGTCTTACTATATTAGACACCTAATAGAGACCTAACCTGATCTCACGTAACGCTATTGACGTGAGTTATTTGCTTCCTGTTGATTTTGGATTTTGGTGATAAGGGAATCCTCATAACTTCTTTTAGTTTTGACTATCTCTCTTCCAGTATTTCTGAAGTGGAAATGGTTATGTGGACAGTTGCATTCGTAACTTAATAAATTGCATCCACACAGTATCTAAATTCCATACTGCTTTACGAGTGTTTTGAATATGGCTATGAAATTATTATTCATATTGCTGGCTATGCACAAAGCCATTCTATACTTCATTTTCCACTTCTGTCCATTTTACACATTTTTTTTCTTGATCTCCACCTTTTCCTTGGTCTTCCAAATGGAGTTCTTCCTTGTACGTTGTATTCTTCCATTTTTTTTTTTTTATTATTATTATTATTTTCCTTGCTTCTTCCATTCTCCGAACTATTTTAATATGTTCTTGTTTGGGCTTCTTCTTTAGCTCCCTTCTCCCAAAACTTCCCTTATTTCTTCGTTGCTTATTTCTACCTCTTCTTGCTTTCCCCTCATCTTTCAAATCTGTCTTCTGCTCCACTTCCTTTCATTTAAAACCCATGTTTCTGCCTTCTTTTAACATAATGTGTTTTGTATAACATCTGTGTCAGTTTCGTTGCTATGTTTTATTGTATTGTAGGTAACGCTATGTGATTGAAAGTTGCACCTTTCTGTAATCTATGTGCTATTTCCTGTTTTATTTGTGTCTTCCGTTATCTCTTTTCCAAGGTACTTGTATCCATTTTTCCCTCTCCAGTTTCTCTTCTGCGAATTAGAGTTGTCTTCCTTCGTTTTACTGCGTTGTCTTTTTCTTCCCTATATTCTTCTCTTGCTGTTTTCTATTCATCTGTTTTTCTCTGCACTTTTATCCCTATCTGTTAATATAGAACCCAATTCGGATTTTCATCTAAGCTTGAAAAGGGCGGGAAACTCGACTGGTGAGTACTCTTAAATAACTTCTTTGGTTATTTTCATCACTAATTGCCTGTAATAAGGAAAATCTTCGTCGAAAAGTGAAATTGTGCTGTTCGTCGTGAGTGCTCATGTAAATGATGAGTTTGACAATATGTAGATAGAATTATGTAAGGGGGTTGTTGATTTTGTATTATCTGCTAGAGCAGTGGTTTTCAATCTCCGGTTCTCGACAAATTAGCACATTTAATTATTTAAGTCTTATTTTGAGTATTTATACAGTTGGAAATTGAGATTAAAGTTTATATTTCTTCTTTAAAACTATTAGAATCTGAAGATATGCTGATAGCTTTGAAACATAAAACTTACAGACATCTTCCCGGTTCTTGAAATTTTTTTTCCTGTAGTTTGATTGAATTTTGGACCGTGCGTATTAAAAGGTTGAAAAACACTGTGCTAGAGCAAGTAAAAATTTATATTTAGAAAGTGAGCTTTGTTTGTGTGAACTATGATTAATGTCTAAAAGGAGCTTTTGAACTTCTAAGGACGGAACCTATAATTTATATTTTAAGTGGGCTCCGAATCACTCCGTTGAAAATTGACTCTCCGCCGGTTTAGAACCTACGGCCTCACGCACGCAAAGCGACTCTGATAACCATTCCAGACAGCCCGGACATGTTAATAGTTGTTTAGTGTATTATTTCTAGTTTTTGCAGTCCTGTTTCTCATGACGTGTTATTTTGGTTTTTTGAATATACAGGGTGTTTCTTAAAATGAGGGCCAAACATTACAGACCAATTCCTGACACCAAAACAAGAAAAAAATCCTTTGAAGAAATTTCGAAGTATGCGTAGTTGCGGAGCCACACGCGACGTTATATCTCAACGAATAATAACGTAAGGGGGGTTAACAAATCAGCTTAGCAAAACACCATTGAACCCGATACATCAATTTGAGCATTGTTTATGATTGAAGTATTATTGGCGCATAGACAGGTTTTGCAACGTAAGAATTTGATTGTACAGGATTTAAATAACTTAATAGAGCAAGCATAGGAATCATCTCTAACCTGCATTCACCAATCATAAGTGTAGCTTAAATATTTTTGGGGGTACTACCTCGATTGTTATTAGCTACCCGAGACTTCTTACGTCATTAGTTGTAGAGAGATGACGTCATTTGTGATGATACCTCCGTAACTTGCAATGCCTGTAGCTCCAAACCAACGTATATTTGAAAATTTCTTCAATGAAACTTTTTTTTTTCTGCTTTTAGTATTAAGAATTCGTTTGTAAAGTTTGACCCACATCTTAAGGTACGTTCTGTGTAAAAGGATAATAATATTATTCGTTTGTAAAATTTTAAGCCTGACGATGGCAGAAATGATCTTTATAACTGTGGAAACGGACAGCTTTAAAACTATAAATTTTCTTCCATTTCTTTTTATTTCAGTGATTCCAAAGAGCTTCAGTCGTGGATAGATACAATTAATTTCGTGGCAGCCAGTTTCTCAGCTCAACCTTTAGCCAGTGCTGTAGGGTCGCAGCGCAAATTTCAACGACCATTGCTACCTTGCAGTCACACAAAATTGAATCTCGTAAGTACTTGGGGGTTTGGCATTTAAGTACAAAATACCATATTTTTCCAATATTCTAAAAGAACCCGGATTGGAAGTTTCGTTCGTTAATCACTACGCCGCCAGTCCAGTTGATCTTTATCGTAACTTTGTCGCACATTACATGTAGCGAAAAGTTTTGGTAATACAGTCATTGACGTTTTTACTGTACCACCAATTTGTACTTTACTGCTTTCCTTACGAACTACCGTATCTATTGCAGGCCTTTTAGGGGAGGTCTCCCTTTTTTAGATGATCCCTCAAGCCCCCCCGACCCCCACCTTTTTTTTTTAATTCTAAACGTTTTATCAGAGTAATAAATCTGAGAATTTTCCCCACAACTTGGTAATAACAAACTGGTACTGACTGAACTGCCTTCCTAACAGCGTACCATTTTATCCTGTAGTATTCTGGTTAGTGATAGTGCTATGCTAAGATCATTCTATATATATATAGACCAGTGATCTACTTATTGTATGAGATTCAATAAGTAAGCTGAGAAGCTGATTAAGCTGAGAAGTAAGGTTTACAACCCAGACATTGTATGCAACTTTTCTGTTGTGTATAAAAGTTTTTTCGTCTGTTGGGAAAATTTCTTGCAGTGAAGCCCTCACCAAAGAGCTTGGGAAGTGCCATGTAGGCAAATTTAAATTGTTCTGAGATCTTTTAATCTTTGTTTATCTGCAACATTGTATTTTAATCTTTTTGTACTTCGATTGTTCCGACCGCTTGATTCAAATCGTGGTTTTGTTTTATAGTCTCCGTTTCTTTACGAATCCTTCATTTCGTGTTTGAGATGCTGTTTTGTTTCATCGAGTTCGGTAGAAAACAACATGTCAAGTCTAATGCTGCAATCGCAGTACCGAATCGTCAAGTTGGTCATACAATAAATGGTATGGGATTACACTATCTGTTGGGCTGAATAATTGATGATATTTCTAAGGTCAGTATACGACTATTCTTCAGGAATACGATGTCTTGTTTATTCTGCAGTAGTTGTTTGGATGTGATGCTAGTGTTGTATGACCGCATATTCATTTTATTAATTTCATTCTTTTCTTATATTTTTGAACAACAGTGTTTTCAATTTGTACAACTTATGATTTATATTGTATTAATTCTAAGACTTGTCTCGACGTTTATGAATCATGATCAATCGCTACAATTCTCTCAAGCTCCAAGGTAATTATTATTATTACGTAATTACATAGCAACGTACGAGGGTGTGATTGTGATATCATTTCCATTCTCATGTACAAATCCATAATACGAACTACTTTCGTGATACTTCGATCTGACCTTGGTTCACAAGAACTTTGAAACGTTATAAGAACCACGTGACATTCCAGAAACAATATGTGATGTGAACACCAGTAATATAACTTTTCCAAGGAATGGTCAAGGATTTCACCTTGAACGAGTGTGGCATAAGAACCTTCCATGAAATAACTTAAACCTCACCTTGAACAGTACAACCTTCCCACGTGAAACCGATCAGTGCTTCCTTCGATTCAAAAACAAACTAATATAAATATTACAAAAACTTTCCTTCTTCGAGCACTGGGATATAGCCATCTATAGACGCCACATCTACAGCTCAGAATCATCGAACGTCTATCTACAAACATTCTTCAATCTGGACTTAGAAACAATAGATATTCTTCATATTGGGTTTAAACACGATTAAACCATTATCAGTGAAAGTGATAGTTCTTAACACGAAGTGCGTCCTACACATCTTACTATCAGCTCAAAGACATCTTATATTTTGAAGGTACGTTGCTCGCTCTAATTTGTTTGAATGGTGTATGTTATCAGTTTGATAGAATTTGGTATTTGGAGCCTAGGTTAACTAAACGTAAATTCAGTGTATTTGTTAATCATATTTAGTATTGCTTCATGATTCATAACTCTGTCACTGACGAGATGTATCGGCATCTCATATTTACGTTCTATGTAAACTTGTATACTTCAGACTTACTATCGAAGACCTATAATAAATGTCTTTATTAAATGTTCATCAGTCTTTACTCATCCATAGCCGAGTCCGATAAAAAAGGTGTACAGCGCCTTTCTTCTAGGTACCATGCCGGTAGCTCGGACGCTTCCCGTGAAGTCCAGCGCCTTTATTATTGTTTAGACCTCTCGCACACGCCCTCAATTCAGTCATATTTAGTACGCAACCCAGTCTGTTATCACTAGTGTATCTATATTTTAGCTGTTGATAAGAGTTTTGCCTATTTCTAATTGGATATCAAATACATAGCAGGAAGGTAAAATGAAAAGATGGCCTCTCTTTTCGTCATTGCTGAAAGTGCCAAGTTTGAACATGAATCAGGTTTCACATGACAATGTTTTGCTTAATTCAACTATCTGCAGGCAGGAAACTTCAAGAATGCTTGAACTGAACCCTGTTAGCTTTGGCTACAGCCTTACTTTGTGATGTGAACACGTCACTTCCGTTAGACGAGTGAAAACTGCTGAAGTTTGAGGTACAAACACCTGATGAAAGTATGTCCATAGACAAATACTAGTCTCATTTCTTCAACTTGAAATCAATTTCCAACATTCAAAAGTATCGTGTAGTAACTAAAGTTGTGAAAGTCATACTTCGTTTGTCTCACGGTAGTGCATCTGTCTCGAAAGAGGATTTTCAGTCTCACATCAGGTTTTAACGAGTGATAAGGTTGCAACGAAAGTTCAAGATCTGAATTCACAGTTGAAGATTTTGGCTGTCATGAAAAGATATAAGAACAAGGCTCATTTGTTACCTTTGGTAAACTTTATTTTATAGGGGCCAGTCTAGTAACTTTTGACTTCGGCCCGTCACAACTCGATCCTTTACACCTAGTTAAAATCCAGGAACATCCATGCCCCTGCCAGGATTCGAACCCGGGACCTTCGAGTGGATGGCCTAACGCCTTAGACCGCACGGGTAATCGGTTGGCTCATTTGTTGTCTATGAGAAATGAACTTCTACTGCTGGCTTGAAATGCCTACCAGATATAAACACTACTTAGAAGAAAAGGAACAAAAGGAGATTTTGAAAAACAAAAGGGGGGGGGGGGATCCAACCGTGTATACGCATTGGATGAAAAAGTGAAGCAGGAAAGGGATAAATCAGCTGTTGACTTGAGTGAGTTGTCAAAGAACTTGCTAAGAAAAAATAAATAAATACAAAAAAGAAAAACGAAGGGTCATGAAACGGAAACACTATGAAGAAATCACTCTTGCTCAGGGAATGTTCGCTGAAGATCAGAAGCAGAAACTTCGGACCAAGTGTCATCAATTGCAAAAGATATTGAGAAGAAGAAAGTAAAATCTCATTGTATTTTATTTTATTTTTATTATTTTTTTATAGCGAAAACAAGTTAACAAGATTTGATTCATCAGAACTTACTCAATATAAAGATAAAAAAATTGCTGTAATAATAATTAATATTATTTGTAATGATGGTTAGCGTGACTGTTACATGTTAACTTTTAAAAAGCTTAACAGTTGTCGTGACATCGATGGTGAAAACAGCTCTCTCTGAGTAACGTAAATGTTTCCGTATATAAGTAAAACAGAAAGACTGCAATAAAAATAGAAACCCATCCAAGGATTGTTTCAAGTAATCGGCCAACTGGCATATTTAGTAGTTTTTTTTCTTTTGTTAGGAAAAACAAATATTTCTGCCATAAGACTTGTTTGCTGTTTTATCTTTCTCATTTTAAAAACATGTCATGCTCCCTTAAGGTTTTTTTTTTTTTTTATGTCGCTAAAAGGCCTGTTATTTTAAAAGAACAAGAACAGTAAATAACGCATAAAAGTTAGAAGCTTTCGCTTATTAGACGTGTTCGCGAGAGATGAGAATAATTTTTAAGAAAGATAAAAGTAACGTGGAACACCTTAAGTTGTTACATTAACCTTTCATTGCTGAAAAAAAGTCACGTAATTGGTGAGGTGGGTTCTATTTAACCTCAAATATTCTGTTTTCATTTTGAGAATACATGGAGATGTTTTGATCAGAAACCGACATTAGTTGTTCGTTTGGTATGTTTACCGAAATTATTAGCTTTCAATGAATATAAATGAATATACATGAATTTCTTCAAATTGTACTGCTTTCCCAAATAAGGGCGTTTTTTAGCAAGCGAAATAATAATAATAATAATAACAATAAACACAGATTTTTTTTTTTGTTTTATTTATTATCGTGGTTAGATAGCTTTTAGAAAACTTGCATCAGAAAATGTTATAAATTCGTAAATTTGATTCTAATCTCCCATGTTTACTTTTCTCCCCAATGGTCTTGCTCCGTATCAGCGCTGCAGTAATTTATACAAGTTTTGGTATACACGCTGTTTTAGTCTAATATTATAGTAACGAATGTAATATTTCCTTTCTTGTTTCTTGTATTATATTAACAAAGTTCCAGGAAAAAAAAACTTAAAATCATATGTGCCTACATTTTTCCTCTCTTTCCCTTTGTCACGCCAAGGCGGTTTGTTGTTATTTATCCGAAGCTTCCTTTGTTGCTCATGTGAAGAGCAAAACGATGTAATTGTTGACGGAAAGCTGCATTAACTACATCTACAAGCCTGAGAAGGAAGGCACTGAAGAGCTCAGAACAGAACGTCCTGATATCTCTTATTGCCAAAAGAAAACAGATGGGTGGGGTAAATAATACCCCAGCTTACGAACGAAGGCTAAACAACTTAAATGTATTCATAAACAGAGAATGATAGTAGATTTTTTAAAGAAGAATGACGTCAGATCAAGTTACATCCTCCTAATACGCTGGTATGTCAACGTAATTCAATTCAGTTCAATTTCTTGCCTTCGTTTACAGCGAAGTTAGCCTTATTCGCAACTCGGTGCCGATGAAAGAGTGGATCGATAGTGTTAATTATGCTGAACTATCCGTTAAGCATATTCGGTTTAGGAAAAACAAATCTCATTATAACACGTGTGATCCTTGAGTTTGTAGTATCATATAAACATTTTCCTTTATCATGTAACCTGTACTGTCACAAAACTGACGTCGAGAAATGTATCTAGGTAGGGTACTTATAAGGAAACCTCACTAGGTGTCAACAAAGTCGGGTAACGGGAATACTTATTCGAAAGAACATCATAAATAAAGAAATTCAAATTTGTGACCCCGGAAATCCCAAAATAATTATACAGGGCGATTCAAAAGTCTTGCATCATAGAACAGTTCCGTTATGCAGTTGTACAGAAAGGTTGTTAAAAGTTTACATGGCAGATATAGGGAATCAGTGGCATGTAGGGAATACGTGTAATAGGGGTCAATCTAGAAATTTCAAATGGAAACTGGGGTCAATTATTATTTAAGTGGACACATTACTTAATTCTAAACATTTTTCGTGTAAACAACATTGTAATCATCGCAGCCGTTTGGAAGATGCAATTGTTCTGTATTAACGAAGTTTTCCTGTGGTGCAGCCATGCGCAACTTTTGAATTAACTGTAGCTCTCAAACGGCTGCGATGATCTCATTGTTCTTCCTACGAAAATTGTCGAGAATTAAGTAATGCTTCCATCTAAATAATAATTGACCCCAGTTACCATCTGAAAGTTTCAAGTTGACCCCCGCACCTTACCCATATTTCCTACACGCCACTGATTTCCCAAACACGATAGATCAGTTCTCCATATGAACTTTTACCATTAAAATTTTTGTTTCAGTGTTCTGCACCCTGTAGTTTTTTTTAAATTTTATTCAATGAACGACGTTGATGACGTAATACTGCTCCTGGAACACTGAACTATTGTAGCTCCCAAACTGTACACAATATAGAAAAAGGTTTCCTCTCTAAAAGTTGTTTTGTTTAGAATGATAATTCCAAAAATGGAAAATGTTACCCCAGTTTCCATTTGAAATTTCAAAGTTGACTCCTATTACACGTATTTCCGATACGCCACTGACTCCCTAAATACGATAGTTGAAAATTCACCATGTAAAGTTTTATCAGATTTTTTGCTTCGTCTTTCTATACCGCTGAACAACTGAATTGTCGTATGTTCTTTCGAATAAGTCTAGTCCCATTACACGACTTTGTTGACACCTAGTGGGGTTCCCTTGTTAGATCAAAACTATATCTTCTTTTTCAGTAGATATACCCGTGGGAATGAGAATTTATGACTACGCATGATAGAATGTGAAAGTATTCTTTTGATGTCTCTAAACATGACAATGTATTTACCCTCTTTCAGCGTGAACAACTTCGGGACCACGAGGAACGTGTTCAGAGACTAGAGGCAGAACTTGATGATCATAGAAAACACCCTCCCGATCGAAGTGCCAAATCACTTAGTATTCAGAATTATAAGGAGAAAGATGGTTATTTACATTTTGAGGTAAGTACTTGGATCGAGTTTTATTTTTACTAAATAACCATAGTTGTAACTGTTAGGAAGTAGTAGTCTGATTTTCAGTCGTGATATACAGTGTGTCCCTAAAATAATACCCCAAACTTGGGGAGGTGATTATTCACATTAAAACAAGAAAAAGAGTTTCTGTTAAAAAATTTCGAGACATGCGTCGTTTCGGAGCTACAGGCGCTCAAAGTTCGGCGGCATCGTCATAAGTGTCGTCATATCTCGACATATAATGACGTAAGCGGTGTCGGCTTAAGAAATCACAATCAAAGTAATATCCGATCCATTCATTTAAGCAATGTTTATGTTTGAGGAGTTCCACATTGACAGGTTTCGCAATGTAAGAAAAATTTGTAATTATGAATTAAATGGATTAATAGGGAAACAATAGAAATTGCATTTAAGCTGCATTCGCCAGTTATAAATATAGCTTCAGTAGGTGTATATTGAGTACTTCTTCAATTATGATTTGCTAAGCCGACACTGTTTAGTCATTATGTGTCGAGCTTTGACGTCATTTGTGACGATGTCGCTGTAACGTTAAGCTCCTATAGTTCCAAAACCATACATGCCTCGAAATTTCTTCAAATGAACATTTTCCTTGTTTTGTTGTAATTAATCATCTCCCAGAGTTTGTGCCATTATTTCATTGTGTATATTTGTATATATTCAGTTGCGATGTATAAATGCATTTCCATGTACAGTGTAATAAAATACTCCCCCACATACATAACAAGGGAAGAACATAGATTTAGTTTTGCGCTTGGCGCACAAAATCAGGGTGCGTATTAGATTCCATAGCGCTATTATATGCGTGTGAATACTTAGACATTCCGTACAATTCTGTAGCTGCGGATGTGAAAATCACGTTCGCTGCTTTTTTTTTTTCGTATCATTTGGGAATTCGTTTTTGAATGATAAAGAGAGATGAAAAGATGATGAAATCTTGGAAGCATGAGCAATTATTTTGTAGATATTTTTCAAATATAGCTTCATAAGATAGAAATTTAGAGATTTTTTTTTTTGACTTCATTAATTTTTGTCCCCTTCTTTTTTCTTCGTTTTGTTAAATTTAAAAATGATAGTAAGTAATTAGGAAATATTTGCTTTCCACCATACTGATGGTTAATTAATATTGTACGGTAATCGGTAAGAAATTTCAGATACTCTTTCTCAAAAAAAAAGTATATTTTGTGCAGAACCTGATTAGGGATGTGTGTGTGAAGTGGCTACAGTCCAGGGCTCCTGGCATATTGTGTGCTTAATTGTGTGAATAAATGAGCTAATTTATAACTTATAGAAATGTACTAATACTTGTTGTTGTTGTGGTATATGACGGCAGTATATAATATGTTTCAAACTTAGATTAAGTGTTCAGGTATGTATGTATATATGTGTGTGTGCGTGCGTGTGAGTGGAATAAGATTTTCTAATGTTTATTTGTATCCTAGTTGTAAGTGTATTGATGTATAATGTTAAATGCTTAATCATGTTACTGGTAATGTGGAAGAGAATCCTACATAGCCGTAACTTTATCAGTCAAATAAATCAAATCAAAGGTAAACCAGTATTCTATATAAATAGGAAGCACAGGGGATACCTGAGAGGGGCTCTTAACAAAACCTAGCTTAATCCAGCACCGATTTTGTGAAGTTTTCACATCTAGTAGGTTGCAATATTTAAATATTTGAATTGTGATTGACGTTCTAAACATGCTGCTGAACTGTAGGGGTTGGCCCCCTCTCCCCACCCAGTTTGAAGCCGGGACAGTGTGTACAGGAAACAATGTATTAACTATTTGTCCAACGCGGGGACATACATGTAAGTGAGTAAGTAGATAAGCTGAATTATTCTGAAGTTATTGTCAAAGGCAGCCATTATTGGTAGAATAAATTTATTTTAACTGTTTTTCCTTCCATTTTCTTTGCAGCTTAAAAGATACAAAACGTACGCATACTTATTGCGTTCGAGAATGGCCCAATACCCGGAACTGGAGCCTTCGTTGGTGGAAACGTCAATTGGCGAGGTGGACGAAAGGCCAGAAGGAGATAGTGAGCAAGCAGTGAAAGGTGGAACCATCATTCCGCCACCAATCCCGGAACGCTCGGACAGACGCAGCCCAACAAATAGGTACAGTTACAGAGCAGCTATTTACAACAACCGGGGCGATGATATAGGGTGACGGATGCTGGGGGTCTTCTCAGCATGTGTGCTTTGAAACTGTAGTGTGTTGGTGGTGATTGTAGTGGTAGAGAAAAATAAACGTATTGTTCTCTATCTCTTGTAACAAAAACCAGACACTTCTTCTCCAAATTCGTTAAATGGTGGTTGGACATTATCTCTTCTCTCTTCACTTCGCTCTCTTTTTCTGCCTCCTCTTCCATGTTTTGTGGACATGGGACTGAAATCTCAGAGGAAAAAAAAATGTCTTTTTAAAAAAAAGCACTAACTTAAGCCTCCTTACACAAAGTGGCTAATAACTGTTCAGTACTACGTGCAGGGTTCTACATTTCATATTGTAGTGTGAGAGTATGTTGGGTCAGTGTGCATGCGCATTTGTGTGTAGTGTGTGTGTTTGTTTCTGGGATGTGTTTGTGTGTGTGTGTGTGTGTGTGCGTGTGTTTAATCATGATGGGACATTTAACTTGTGAAGTGACTGATCTCTGTGTGTTACTGCTTGTTGAATTTCATTAAAAGGAAAAAAAAGAAAAAGAAAATCCTAATAGTGGTTGGTTACTTGCTATGCCTTGCAATCGTGTTGCCACACAGCGGGGAAATAAAAACGTATGAGTGATTTTTTTTTATTATTATTATTGGGAAAGCCTTGTGAGCAGCAGAACTAGCTTTTAATAATGCTTCCTAAGCCTGAAGGGGTCTTTCTTACAAATGTTGTGATAATCTTTCTGCAGCACATGATGCAGAAATGTATAATTTCTAATAAGAAAAAAAAATAAAAGTTTGCCTCATGTCTTTTGAAGTTACAGACAGTAAACTATTGGGTAATGTTTCTTGTTGGAGACTAGTTGGATGTGTGTTTTGTAAAGGATTTCGGTCATTGTAAGTTAAAAGAAAATATCTTGCACATTGGTCTTGATGTATTGGAAGACAAAAAAATAATGAAATGTTATGATCAATCAACTAATGGTTGACTGAATTGTTAATTTTCAGTTGTACAGTATGTAATATTGTTCTGTTTTGACTTAACTGAACATGACTGGATCTGTTATCTTTATATAGAGTTTGTGGTAGTTATTAACATATTGCATGTCTGTAAAAAGAATCTTCCAAGTTATACGTTACTAGCAAAACTAACCAATGAGTGATAGGCATAGTGTACGTCTAACAGTGAGCTCTGGTAATAGGCCATGACCAGTTTTAAAATGCTTATGTTTACGTAGTAAAAAAAAAAATACATATATATATTTTTTTCATCGATCTCTTTAACTACCTAATAAAATGAACCAGAAGTAAGTTGCTATCAGATATACATATATGTATTATATATACATAGGGAAAAAATCCTCTTCAACTGAAATTCCATATGTACGTAACATTTTCATCAACTGATAGAATGCTCAAGCAATACATTTCAAACCACAATTTTTAATAACTCGTCATATCTAGTATCTTTTTAATTCCAAAATTCATTCCAGTTTAAACTAGAAAAAAAACTTAGTTTGTGACTTGAAGAGCGAGAAAGTTAATCTGCAGAGAATGCTATGGTGAAGAATTTTCAGAACGATTATCTTTCCCCCTTTGCTTAGAGTGGAATTTTGTTACTGTCTTGCGTCAGAGTGGCAGTAAATTCAATTTATATCTACCATACAAACTAGACTTGGGGAACAAAAAAAAAAAAAAAAAAAAGGAATCTTTGTTTAGATAGTATCACGTAGATTACTTACGTACTTTTGTTTTAAATTAGGTGAAATCCTTACTAGTTAAATGGAATTATATATATTTAAATTTTGAATTATATACATACTTTTCGTTTCTTTATAATTCCTGTGATGGTGCTTTTTGACTTGATATCTGCCTGTATGATGGGAGTACAGCAGAAAAGTTTACGATGACTAGAGTTGTATGTTTGTACCTGATATTCCTAGTGAAAAATATTGCATTTACCTCATTGGAACAATTAGGCCATAGTGAACAAGAAGATTGGAATAAATTTTCAAAAGAACTACTTATATATATATATCAGCATGACTTTTTAGAAAGTGTTAGTTGTTAAAACATGAGAGTTTTATATTGTGATATACAATAATGGGGAAACCAGTTTAAAAAAAAAAAAGGAGTATCAACATATGTTTCGTTTGTTACTCTCCTTTTTCGTAGAAAAAACAAAATGTTGAAAGGTGCGAGACTTGAATCGTCGGTAAATAAATTTATTCATGTATTAAGAAGGCTTGATTATGTAAAAATCAGTCTTTTGTAAAGTCTCCATATCTGCCATAAGACTTATATTGTGTATCCTGGTATTGGAGAATATTCCTCTCCGTTCTTCGAAATCCAGGATAAGGAGAAACATATTGCTAACATTTTTCAGAGGTAAAATAGTTTCTAAGATTTTTTTTTAATTATTATTTCTGCATGAAATGTTCTTCATTATGTACGTTATTGGTAGACTTCTTATTATTTTTTCTTTTTACTTTCTTTCCCTTCCCAAATATTGTGCAACATAATATAATGTTAATGTGATGGGTGGGAAACTGAGAAATATAAAGGAAAAGTAATAATAAAGATTCGTAATCACATTATATTTGTTGTAGTTAAATGTGCTGAAGAAACAAACCTTTAGTACCAGTTTTAATACTTGTTCTGATTCTATTATTATAATGACCTCTTCTTCAGTATGTATTCTTTCTGTAATGGTTGATTGCATAAGAATAACTTTTCTTCGTATTTGTGTGCTAATAGTTTATTTATACAGAGTTAAGCAGACATACCTGACTTTTTTCAATTGGGAAATTCAGGCGTTATAAGTTAGTAACACTGCCCTGACGGACACTCAGATCGTAGCCTCCATCTGGTAGTCTTAAGGTTACCCCAGAACAGCTGGATTGTGCTACTCAGCGATGCGTACTGATCGGCTGTAGCTCAGTTGATAGAGCGTTGGATGTACATCCGGAAGGTCCTGGGATCGATCCTAGAGGTCGGCCATCTTGCCAGGTTTTTCCAGGGGGTTTCTTCAGTCACATCATTTTAGTATCAGAATGGTACCTTCAAGCTATACCATACTTCCTTCCCTTAACCCCTCCCCTACTCTAACACGTCCTGAGCCAAAGTTTCCCAAGGACGGAAATAACAATTCAGTTCAGCGATACATGAAGAATAACTTCGCCACAAAATTCACTGTTGTCCCTAAACGAGAGGTCCAATAGTTCCTACCACATGGAGCTATAGCCCACACAGACCTCGGTAGCAAGGCTGCTAGGCGCAAATTGCTCGAAGGATATGTCGTTCATGGTTTTGAAATGCGAATAAAGAATTTTCCTCTGGTTTTTCACCGCTAGACTTTCCTTCGGAACTTTGTAGTTACAAAGTGTTGTGTACACTACAAAACCACCCACATTTAACGATCTGAAATAGTGTATAACGCAAGGAATTGAAAACTTGTGAAATAATTTACTATGGCAGAAAATGATTCCAGCAGTATACGCAGTTTAATGTGGAAATGATTTCAGAGACTTAACTTTTAGAAAGAATTAAGGTACGAGGGTAATTCCAAAAGTTTCCGGCCTGACATTAAAAAATCGTTCCAATTATAATGAGTTATTCGTGACATGTACTACCATCTATGGACAGTATATTGTACCAGTTTCAACTCTCTGTCTGCATCCGTTCGTTTGAGCTCGTCGTTTGAATGGGTCGTTGAGCGCTCACTTGCTTCAATGTGAGCAGAAACGCGGTATTCTTCTAATGCGCGATAATGCTCTCCATACGGCTGTTACCTAAAAGTGTTGTAACTTCAAGGGGGATTTCTCATCCGCATTACAGCTCAGATTAAGCGCCTAACTGCTTTTACCTGTTCTCTAAACTGAAGAAAGTTTTCGGACGACAATGACGTGAAAGAAACAGTTTTGAGCCATTTGCAGACAAAACTTCTGACTATTTTTTCATGGGTATACAAATGCTAATTCAAAGATGTGAAAAGTACATTGAAGTAAAGGGTGACTATATTGAAAAGTAACACTGGCGTTTTCTTTCTACTACCTCTAAACGTTAGTCAGGCCGTAACTTTTGGAATTACCCTCGTATATCGTTTAGGCTGCGTAAGTGCTAATGATTTTTGTTCATTACATTTTACCTTCATTGTTGATCATTAGTATAACATTAAATATATATTAATACTATTTTATGTCATTCTGAAACATGTCAGATATTTCTGCTTAACTGTGTATTTTAAAAATTACGGTAATGAAACTAGATGGTGGCTTTAATAGATGTTAGCTGAGTGGCATCTGGTGCTGGGATTTCTGTAGTGCTTTTTCTTTCCTGCTGCACCCAAAATACCTGAACTCCTTTAGGCTAATGATGGATTCATTTTTCAGCAAACACTAGCTTTTTATTAAAAACATGTGTGTGTTTACGTGCTTTCCTTTAAATTTTAGTTACCGTCGTTTTCTACAACTTTTTTTTTTCCTTTGATTTTCATTAGAGATTTAACTTAAATACATTTATGTTCAAAAGTCCTATCAGTCCCCTTTTTCTAGTTGCCACTGACTTTAGGCAAGCAGAGGGGAGACGGCTTGGGTTCGAGTTCTACCCCGCCGGCTATTCTGACAGTAACGTCAGGTGGATGCCAGGATACTTTCGACTATAGTCCTGACCGTTACGTTGCACATTGCTCCTTTCATAATTATGGTCCAGGGTTTTCCGTCAGTCATACCAGGCAAATGGTAGAATGGTATCTACAAAATAGGCCCTGGCCGTCTACTTTCCAACATCCTCTCCACCACCCTATCACGGCCTGAGCCTAAGATGCCTGGCAGCCTGTATGGCGCTGTAAAGGCCGTAAATTAGAAGTTTGAATTCAAATGTAATTTCTTTTCTCTTTCTTTCTTTCCATTTTCTTCCTTTTTTTTTTATTCCAATAGAAACTTGGTTTGTAAGAAAAAAAATACGATTAATACCGAGCTTTGACAGTAAAAAAGGAATTACTGTTTTTATTATTATTATTATGTTATTTTCTATATAAATCGGTTTTAGTGTTCTTTGAGAAACCGATTTTACCCACTTCCTATTTTGTTCTTGGTTGTGGTGTTAGATGGCGATAGAAAATATAAAACTGAACTTCGTATATATTTAACAACTATAGCATTCATTTGACGGATGTATTTAACAAGTACCGTAAACTGAGTATAATTCAGCCCTTTAAAGGTAATATTGGCCCAATGGAAGAAAAAAAAATTGTCTTCATGCTGCATGGTAATTTTGCTTTCCTTCAGTACGAAATTTTATGGATCAAAGTATTCCAGCTGAAAGAAAGAATAATTACCATGTAGCATGAAGACAAATATTTTTCTTCCATTGGGCCAATATTACCTTTAAAGAACCGAAGAATACCCAGTTTACGGTATACAAAAAGTATGGTGAGTAGAACTGATGTTGTTTCTTGGCTTCTTTGCCATTTTCGTAAGTATTGTGCTAAGTTCTTTTTGTTTAACACGATAGAAATCTGTTTGTTCCAAGATATTTTTGAACATAAGCTTTTTTGTATGATTTGGCAGTTCTACAAGCTTTCTTTGCCCAACAATTTGAATTTAGGATTGAATAGAATCGTGTCATAGCGCCCTTCATTAATGAACGAAACGCTTTTGTTTTACTATGCAAGGATCAGAAAGTGTTACATTAATACAGTGGATTCCTCTTAATAGAACCACATCGGGACTATAAATTTGGTTCCTACAGACAGACAGTCCTATCAACAGACGTCTATAAAATGACAGAAAATAAAATAGAGAAAGTACCTATTTTATTGTGGATTTAGTAGTAGCAGTGATGGCAATAAAATGAGAGTTAGAAAGGAACTTTTTCCAATAGTGTGAATATAATCAGATAGCCTCTTTCAGGCTAATGTAAGTTTTGGTGGCGAGGACCAAATCATTTGACTTTTCCAAGTTTTGCCGGTTTCCAGACCGCTGGAGACACTGTTCTATAAAGAGAACCCAGGGTTTGTGTAGATTTTCCCTATCCGTGTTTAATTCAGGTGTTTTTAAAACGACGGAACACCCTTCCAAAGCGATCCGTTTGATATTGTTTGTGGAATTATAAATTAGCCTGAAAGATACGCTTACCTTTAACGTTGTACACCATCCTCGCTGCCATCGTATCGTCTAACAGAAGGCGATTAAAAACATGATAACTTACGCCAAATTATGCATTGGCTTCCTCAGGTGTTAAAATGGTATGTTAAAACGTTGAGGGAATAAAAAGCCGTTTTCTTGCTGGTGAAATAAAAAATGGCTGTCCTGGGTGGAAATCCTATCCTGGCATTATTGCACCTACCTTGTTTCCGCCCAGGACCGCCATTTTTGTTTTTACCTGCAAAGAAAATTGACAAAGGCCATGTCTGTGGATGGCTTCTTTTATTCTCTCTCTCTCTTTTTTTTTTTTTTTTTTTTTATTATTATTATTTAACACTTGAGGAAGCCAATGCGTCATTTGGCATAACTTATCGTGTTTTCCATCGCCTTCTGTTAGACGATGCGTTGGCAGCGAGGATGGTGTACCATGGTGAAGGTAAGCGTATCTTTCAGGCTAATTTATAATTCCACAAACAATATCAAACGGATCGCTATGGAAGTGTGTTCCGTCGTTTTAAAAACGCCTGAATTAAACAGGGATAGGGAAAATCTACACAAACCCTGGGTTCCCTTTATAGAACAGAGTGTCCAGCGGTCTGGAAATCGGGAAAACTTGGAAAAGTCAAATAATTTAGTGGATCAGGGAAAAGTCACAGAAAAAGCAGGGAATTTTCTTAAATCAGAGAAAAGTAAGGTAATTATGGGATTTCTTCGTGTTCTGCACGATGTGTGGATGTTCCTGCCCATCAAGCGGAACAGAGGAGGGGTGTGTACAGGAATGTATGTTCAAGCTACCGCTTTAGACACACTTTACTTTTAGCCTAACCAACGTTATTTCATATGTTGACCCTGTTATTGCGTGTGGAAGGTAATATTAAGCCCATTTTCTCTTTTCCTGTAAATAAATGTGTCCACTACAGTTTGAAAAAGATGTGGTTTTCGTCTGGAAAACCGGGAAAAGTCAGGGAATTTTGTTTTTGTTACTGCTCGCTAGATACTCTATAGAAGAAATACTTGGAAAACGCATCCCATAACATCTTTTACAATTTAGACCGTCACACTACTCAGTTCAGGTAAAAATAAAAGCACTCATTTTAATATTTATTCATTACATCATAAATGTGAATGGTGGCGGGAGAAACCAAGGAATGTCACAAAACAGATATATTGAGAAAATCGTTGTAATTCCTTCATCGACTAATGTTGAAACGGTTCAACAAATATGTAATATTGTATCCTATGATCATTTTATGAGTATTTTTCCTTCGTTCGTTAGACAGTTTTGTATTTCCAATTTTCCCCAATAGAGTGAGCTATACAGCACAAAATCGCTGGAAATGGACATCCGCGGTTTTCCCCCGACCCTTCAAATAAATTCCACATTACGCATAATTTTCGAACTTGTTCATAAGACAAACCCAATACTGTTCTCGCACGTTTTTAATCATTATTTTAATAAAACAGTTTTAGTAATTGTTTATATACCAGGTGTGTAAATATGAAACCGGAATTTGTGCATAGACGGCGTTAGCTGTCTCTGTGGTTACCGTAAAACTGCGTCTTTGGCGCCACTTGCTTGTTTTGACTGCTGATAACGATTTGCAACTCACAACCAGGCAAGTTTCATGTCATAGTGTAGTGTTTAATAGCGTTGAACATGGCGCAATTTGTACCTACAAACTACGATGTGCGGACAGCATTGATTTTTTGTTACCATTTGAAGAAAACTGCTGCAGAATCGCATCGCATGCTTGTCGAAGCTTACGGTGATCATGCTCTTGGTAAGTCACAGTGCTGTGCGTGGTTTACAAAATTTAAAAGTGGCGATTTTGACGTGAGAGACGAAGAACGTGGAAGACCACCGTATGAGGATGACGCTCAAACGCAACAACAACTCGTGGATCAATTAAATGTGACACGAGAAGCAGTTTCCATACGTTTAAAAGCCATGGGCAAGATTCAGAAGGTGGGAAAATGGGTTCCACATGCATTGACTGAACGACAGCAGGAAAAACGAAAAACCACTTGCGAAATTCTGCTCGCCAGGTACAAAAGGAAATCATTTCTCCATGGAATTGTGACTGGTGACGAAAAGTGGATCTATTTCGAGAAGATCATGGGTAACTCCAGGAGAACCGGCGACATCGACTGCAAGACCAACTCGCTATGGACGGAAGGCAATGCTTTGTGTGAAACCGTTCGTTACCGACAACAAATGATCGATTTGCATCAAGCTTTGCTTGAAAAACGTCCAGAATATGACCAAAGACAACATAAAGTGATCGTGCTTCATGATAATGCACCCTCCCACACAGCAAAACCGGTCAAGGAAACGATTGCGACGTTTTGCTGGGAAATCCTTCCGCATTCGGCTTACTCACCAGTCTTGGCGCCTTCCGATTTTCACTTATTTGCATCTATGGAACACACACTTGCTGACCAGCGTTTCACATCTTACGAAAATGGCTTGATGATAACTGGTTTGCAGCACAAGAGGCACAGTTTTCTTGGTCTGTCATCTACACATTGCCGGAACGATGGCAGAAATGTATCGCTAGCGATAGCCAATATTTGGAATTAAATAGTTCTTAGCATTGTCATCCAATCACTGTGTCTTTTCTGTACATAAATTCCAGTTTCATATTTACGCACATGGTACATATAGTGCCAACCATATCACTCATTTGTAAAAGAATTGAAATCAGAATTCCAAAATATGTAAGTGACTGTGAAGTACAAAACCCTACACAATTCTCATTTTCGAAGTATCTGTACTCTTTTTCCTCTCTCCATTTAAATTTTCAAATGTCAATACAGCATCATATTTCCATACAATAATGGTTGTTCGCGTGAAGGTACCTTCCGGAGAGAGGTGCATGCACTTAGAGAGAAAAAATTGTTCTGTTCCGAACGAGAACCATATAAAATGAATTAAATAAGTGCGTTTTGCTTTTCAGATAAAAGTAATTATTAAAGCTTTATGAGATGACTAATTCCTCTGTCTTACTTTTTAGAATTAGTCTAATGACACTTATATCACGTTTCACTACAGAGACGCTCTTCGTCAGTGCTTTAACACTTCTTTTTCTTGAAATTATTTTACAGACTAACCATCCGTAGACTCTGTGATAGCCACAGCTCATTTTCTTGGTTGCTGATATGCCTCATTACTCATACAAGTTTTCGGCACTCTCACAGCTGCTGACATCTGGCGTTGAGTGATGTCGGCAGTTGGCTTGTCAAATATTGCTATCGTCTCAACTGAGAACTCTTCGCTTCCTCTCCATCGTACTTGTACGTAGCCAAAACTGACATTCATTCGATGCAAGCGTTACCCCACCCCAACAAGAGGATCTTGCTTGTAGTTTGCTCAAACCAGCGATTGACACGCTTACTGACGGCTTGGTCCGAATAAGTGACGCATTGGTCACGTTAACAAATAATTTTCTAACGATTGTATACGTTTGATTTTACTTCCGTTAAGCGAATTGTCCTAATAACCATTGGTCCAATTAAGTCGAATTGAATGCGTATCTAATTTCGCATAAATTAAAGCAATTTAACCATGTAGTATAAACATTGTATTGTATTGCGTGATTTTTCTCCCCTTTCAAACTGAATTTTTATTTATTTATTTTATATTTATATGTTAAACATGGAGCTATGGTCTAACCCCGTTACAAGTCTAAAGGATGACCACTTTTCTGGGGAAAGTGATAGAAAAACTACAGGTCAGAGCGTTTGTCTGGATAGCATAGCGGTACTCATTGATGAAACTGAGCGAGAAGAAGCTGACAGCTTCATTTTTTTCCCAGTGTCGAGCAGAAGTGAATCATTATATAAAAGGAAAAACCAAAGATAATAAAAATTAAAATACTTAAACACGCGATAGTTTAAGTTGTCTTGTAGAAGTCGCTGTAAAACACACATGTATGCACATAGATAAATGAATAAGGCGATAGTGGCGCCACGCAGCGGACGATGCATCAGTCTTGGAAGTTGACTAACGTATTACGTGTTAGCATTGTATCTTTATTTCGTGCGTTTTCCTGTGCCCTTAAAGTACATACCTACCTTTGCTACAGCATCAAAAGATCCTGTGAAAGTATACATTTTATTTTTAACGGTGTAATGTTTTTATATTAGGAAATATTATATACAACTTTCGCGATTTGTGTCAAAACGCTGTGGTTCTTTCATGGGCCTCAGATGTTGTACCACTACTTGCCATAAACCATCCTTCATGGTGTTGATTTACGAATCGTGGGACATAGAATTGACTTTGGTAAAGAAATTGTACTTTTTTTCAAGCTGTTGTTGCGTTTTTAAAAACTAATTTCTTAGTGTTGACATTTTCCCTTTCTTCAGACTATGTGCTATGGCTGCAAGCATGATGTCGTCAGGGCGGGGAGTGAGTCTCCTTTTGTCACCTTTTTTTTTAATTTGCCACGTTTTTTAACCGTTAGTCACTTTTCTCTCCTTTTCTACATCATTTTGTACTGGAAGCAGAAGAAAACATTTATACAAACGGTGTTCAAAAAGTGTTGCACTATGGGCCATAACTTTTTAATAGTAGCACTAGGACTATGAAATTTTGTGTGCATGTACTTGTGTCCTTTATTTATATAGGCATGTTACTCAATGTATCTTCCAACCACTGTGACACTTTAACGCACTGTTCTTTTGTCGTAATTGCACTTTGGTAAAACCCCGGATGCTGTCTTATTACACCACTGTTTCAGACGACCAAACAGAAAGAAATCGGACGGGAGTAGGTCCGGACTATAGGGGAGATGAGGGGCCACTCCCATCCCATATTTCTGAATTTCTGCTCTGTGTGATAGGCGGAGTGGAGCCTTGCATTATCTTGGTGCAGTTTGATGATTTTATTTTGGAGCTCCGGTCTCTTTGTCTTTGAAGCATGTCGCACCTTTACTAGTGACAAGCAATACCGCTCCTTAGTAATTGTTGCGCCACGGTGATCCCAGAAGAATATGACCATTAATTTGTCTGCTGATCTGGTGAGTCTTGGTTCTTCTTCCGTGGAGAACCGGAATGACGCCATTCCATGGACTCAGTTTTACTCTCAGGATATATATATGAAACATCCTCTGTGATGACACCACCAAAGCATTGTGGAGAGCCACCACTGAACGTATTGTAGAGTTTGAGACAAACTTCCTATTTGCTTTCTGTTCCCTTGTGACCAAACTGCATTTACGGCATTGAAAGAACAGTGCGCTAAATGTGTCAGCGGATGGAGGATACATTGAGTCAGGTGCTGCTCTCGAGAGAGTTAAAGATCAGTGGCCTGTTTGGAAACATTATTTCGTGCAAGAACTCCCTAAAAAGGACAAAAATCTCTCCACAAATTCTAGGTACAAAAGATTTGTAAAGTGCTTTAATATCCCAAATACTACCCTGACAAAAGTCAACTTTCTTTTGGCCGTAAGTAAAGTTTTTAATAGATTTTTGGGAATTTTTCAACGTGGATCACATATTCTGTATGATGATATGAAAACATTGCTTATTACTCTTTTGACTAGGCTCGTAAAACCTGATAAATTCAATGCCAAAGAAATTACTGATCTAAGACTCCTTGAGCTGTCTGGCATTGATACTGACTTGGAAATAGGTTCTGAAACACGTAAAATGTTGACAAAACTCAAAACACATATTCAGAAGGAATTATAGATAGGAATTTGGAAGTTTTATCGCAGGTTGAGGGAGAAACTCTTCAAAAAGTTATCTTTAAATAATATAGTTTTGAAATCTGTTGCGTGCCTCAAACGAGACGCCAGGTGTGAAATTTGGTCGTTAGAGGCAGTAAAAGAACTTGCCCAAAGCGTTCCTCTTGTTCTATCTGTGGATGTTGATGTTGCAGATGAATGGCGAATTCTCCAATGTGAAAACGTTCCTCGAGATTGGTACTGTTCTGAGGTTGATGGTCTATAAGAGGGTAGATGAGTACTGGAGTAGAATTTTCTCGCTGAAAAATAATCCAAGGCTGAACAAGATATCCCACATTAATGGCCCTTGTAAAAGCTGTTTTAATTATACCTCACGGTAATGCTAATGTAGAACGAGGCTTCTCTCAAACTTCAAATTTCCTGTCAGATATAAGAATTAAACTCTCACAGCAAATGGTTAGTGCCTTACAGTTAACAGAAGATGGTTTGAAACAGCATGGTAATAAGGTTCATGTTCCTATTACCAAAGATTTCTTGAAAAAGGCATCAAATGCTCAGATCCTACTTACAAAGGTTAGAAGAGAAAAGAATGGAGACTGAGTTAAAGAAAAAGAAAAAGGAAGAAACCAGAAGGAAAGTGAAATAAGACTTGGAGAAAAAGCTGAGAGAATTTGAACAGAAGACATGGGAAACTAAAGAAGCCATAGGGAAAGAGAAATCACTGCAAAACAAGAAAAAGAAGTAATAACAAATATGAATGTGTACATGAATTTAATAGAAGAAGCCAATGCAAGAGTGAAGGACTCGTTGAAGAAAAAGGGTATGCAGATAGGCCAGACTATGCTAGAGGTAGCTTGTAAGGAAGTGGAGGAAAGTGCTTCAGCTTTGCAAGATGTTAGAAACGAGCAGAAGGAAGTTGAAAAAAGGAAAAGAACTATGCTTGATTACTTCTGTGCAGCACAAACAAAAAAAGAAGAAAGAAAAGTAAAAAAAAAAGTGTAGTGAAAATAGTATATAATAAACAAGAATGTGTTCAGAACCTTCGTTTAGTACAGTGTTCATTAATTATTTTTAAATACTGCTGTCATCGTGTGAATTATGTGATAGAGTGTGGAAATAATGCTGTGAGAATGTGTGAACTGCTGATTTTAGTGCTAAGTTATGAAATCTTATTTATAAGCTATCCATACGAACACACTTTTGTACTGAGTCTGTACTGAACAAAATTTAAACAAATTTCTTCAGAACAGCATTAAGGTAAGAATTATTACTTTTATCTTTACAGTAATGTTGTATTCATTAGGGTCTCATGAAGATCTTAACTAGAACTTGAGAAGTGTTTTAAAAATAGGTAAGTTTGAAAAATACCCTACCTAGTACTAGTCGTACTTTTCAATGAAAAAGTTCAACTTTTCCTACTTTTCATTGAAACAAATCCTACTTTTTGGACCCAGAAATTAGATCCCATGCCTGCATTAGAAGAACAGTACGCAAAATGTGTCACAGCGGATGGAGGATACATTGAGTAACATACGTCTATACATAAAGGACGAAAGTACGTGCACACAAAATTTCATGGTCCTAGGGCTACTATTAAAAAAGTTACGGTCCATAGTGCAAAACTTTCTGAGAGCCCTTTGTATCTTGAAGTTGACACATTTACTTTCTGGCTGAAGTATCATCACAGCTATTTCTGTATTATACAAATTAGCTTGATGTTAGTTGTCAGGTGATAATGACTCTTCATAAAAATATTTGTATTTGTTGCACCTTACATTTTTTACTAAATCATTGTGCCTTAAGTGAGCTTTTTCTTGTTTGCTTTTGTTTTTTTCATGTGATATTTATGTGAAAGTACATACGAATTTGTTAAATTGGAAGTAAAATAAAAGCCTATACCCCATCCAGGATCTTCACTGGTTTTAGCCGACCTATTTGGTAGGTTTAAAAAAAAATTTTTTTTTTAAAAAGGAAAACTTATACTGTATAATAGTACCAAGTACTAAATTGACAAGGTCCTTAATATTAATATGCTTACTTTGACATGTTTTAAATCCAGGAAGTAGCGCCTTTCTGAAAAAATTTAGTCACAATTTTCATATTCACAATACTTTATTCTTTTGAAATTAAAATTTATAATGAAACATATTTGGTAATATATAGGAATTATGATCTAGAATGCGGAGAGCAAGTCACTTTTTTTTAAAAACTTTGTCACCTTTCTCACCTATTTTGACATCTGTAAGCGCTCCCCGACCTGTGTCGTGAAACTCATGAAATGTTCCATTCGTGAACTCTGTGTTTATGAATGCCATACAAAATCCACAAAGAGAGAGAAAAAACTCTTGTCGGTATATTGAAGAACAAAACAGCGCACAGATTTATCATAGGAATCGTACATTTTTTCCTGAACTTGTCCACGAAATTACAATGTTGGAACTTTTGAACATTTAATCTAACACAATAAGGCAAATCATTTTCACGCAACTTGGCTAGTTTTTGTAATATGTATCTCTGAAATTTTGGATTTTAGGGTCCCCTTTCTAGCGGTGAAATTGTAAGGACTCAGCAACTAAAGTTTATAGTGTTGCAAATCAGTTTTGAAGCCCTTGAAATGAGCCAGATCTGACCCGGAAGTATCAGGTTCGAGTAGTTTCCTTGTAATTAGCGAAATAAACGTTAGTTATCGAAATAGTGTGAATTTTTGTCTTTTATATATATATATATATATATATATATATATATATATATATATATATATATATAT
>JAGDQP010008810.1:0-13769 GCA_022664845.1 Lepisma saccharinum | reverse complement strand
TATATATATATATATATATATATATATATATATATATATATATATATGTATATGTATATACTCCTGCGTAGCCTAGTCGGTAGCGCGCTCGACTTCAGTGCGAGCGGTCCCGGGTTCGATTCCCGGTGGGGGCTCAAAAATTTCGGTGTTGACCCAGCATCGTGAGGACAATTGGGGAGCTGCTGTGAATAAAAGACAGTGGCGATCACAGTGAAAGCTTCGGCTCTCCTCTCCCAACCCGTCTGGTCAGCGTGGGAGCAGTAGACCAACTCCTCCCTTCGGGGAGAGGCCTCGTCCACTAGTGGATTGAATATGGCTGTGATTTATTATTATTATATATATATATATATATAAATCAGGAGTTTCCAGCTGGCGGGCCGCATGTGGTCAGTTTGAAAAGTAAATTAAATTATTGATAGAACTAAACGAGTGTGTATGTTTCGATACGGTTTAACCCTTTTCAAACTTATACAAATTCATTACTGGAGTTAGGCACAGAACGGACTTAATTTTGATTCTAATCACTAAATGCGGTTAACATCCTGTGATAAAGTAAAAAGGGACGAATTCTTTCCTATTAATTTCATCGTAATTTCCCAACGCTTCAAGGAATTTGATTTCAAAGGTACAAATTATATTCATCCTTCGTAGTTCCAGAAGAGATTTTTAACTTTTGATTGAAAAACAGAAGCATAAGGGTGTTAATACAAGCAAATTAAAAGCAGTCCTGGACAAAACAAATAAACAAAAACTGCCCGAACGAAGCTTGTGTCATGGGGAGACAAAAATATGTACAATGGCTGTTCGAAAAGGAACAGAACTTCTAAAAAATGGAAATATATAATATTCACCTCTTAGCCGTCTTCTTTAAGTATTCCGCTCCACTATACACACACTGCTCCCAGCATTTCGTCTAGTTTTGGATGGCCTGGAGGTCTCGTAGAGTCTCCTGGATCTCCTCTATGATCTGGGACCTGCAAGCTTTGAATCTTGATTTCAACTTCGGAAAGAGGAAGAAGTCGGCTGTTGCCAAATCAGGGGTAAGCCAGTTATGGGACAACAAGGATCTGGGGCTTTGGCAAAAACTCCCAGACAGCGGATGAGGACTGGGAACGTGCATTATCGTGATTAATTATCCAGGACTTGTTCTGTCATTTCTCTGGCCTCTTGCACTGTACCTTTTCTTGTAATTGTTACATTACATTAACATAGAATGTATATTCACTGTGCAACCGCGTGGCTAAACTCAGAATGGACGATTCCCTGCCAGCCAAGAAAGACAATTGACATGAGGTTTAGTTATTCGTGCTTTTTGGGGAGAGGCGTTATGAAGATTGTTCTACCCATTGTGATGGTTGGAGGAGTACCCCAACGTTTCGTCACCAGTGATCACAAGTTTAGCAAATTTTGATCAGCACTCGGACGGCGTAACAACTTTTCACATGTCCAGACCGGTCCTGTTTTCCTTCGGCTAATATTAGACGTGGTACAAACTTAGCGGCAACACGTCGCACCTGCTGATTTTCCGCCGATATCATATGACACAAGCCTGTACTGATGTTTAGTTCATCAGCAACTTCAATTAGGTGTGATGTCGGTTTGCACAGATTACTGCCTGCATCCTTTCCACGTGGATGTTAGTAGCTGTGGACGGTCGTTCATTTTGCGTTGTCCTCGGCGGAGGTTCGACCCGGTTTGAAATGTCGTAACATTCTGTTTGACTCCAACATTCCTCACAATAGACTTCATGCCACATGTTAACGATCTCTGTGAGAATTTTGTGCGATTTGACAGCTAATTTCATACATACTGCTGTTCTTCCATTCCCTTCATGGTCGGGTAATTGACAGTCGCCTCGGGTAATCAATGGATTCTACTGCGTTATTTTGGTTAGCACCAGGATTGAAAGCTGCGCCAGTTGATGTCCAAGGACACTGCTAGGCGCCGTCACTGTCTGTTCTCTTCCGTATATTTGCATATAAACTTTACAATAAAGGTTCATTTTCTTTTTGAACAGCCCTAGTATATTTCCTATTTCGTTCCTAGTATCAAGCACAATTTATTTTCAGGTTTCAGTTTCGTCCTAGGCATTTTGTTTCGTTCTCCACGTACAGTTCGGCCTTCTAGGGACGAAATTCAAGTTTGTACATGTATTTTCATTCTGTGAAGGGCTATTTATTTCTAACGTTTTATTTGCTTGAGGACAACATTCTTCTATTTCCTATCTATACACTAGTTGCGGTTCAAATTATTTTACTTTTGATAGCCAACCCTGATATACAGTGAAGCCGCCGAAGAAACAAATAATAATTAAAACTATATTGGCAGCTAATAAAAATTAGCGGAACCATACATCTGAATAACCAAAATGAAAATAGATCCTGTCAAGAACGTTGGGAAAGAGATTACTTCATTACAAACGACAGTGAAAGGCTGCCGTGTTTTATTTAATTAGTTGCTTTAGGTGCGGTCCGCCACTAAACTCCTAGATATAATTTTGGCCCTCGAACCTTCTGAAGGTGGAAAGCACTGATTATATATATATCACTATGTAAGTATCCTTTTTTTCTACCTTCTTTACCATTTATGTATATATATATATATATATATATATATATATATATAAATCACAGCCATATTCAATCCACTAGTGGGATGAGGCCTCTCCCAGAAGGGAGGAGTTGGTTTACTGCTCCCACGCTGACCAGACGGGTTGCGGGTTGGGAGAGGAGAGCCGCTCTCACTGTGATCGCCACTGCCTTTTATTCACAGCAGCTCCCCAATTGTCCTCACGATGCTGGGTCAACACCGAAATCTTTGAGCCCCCACCGGGAATCTAACCCGGGACCGCTCGCACTGAAGTCGAGCGCGCTACCGACTAGGCTACGCAGGAGCTCATATATATATATATATAATGGTAAAACAGGTAGAAAAAAAAAACTTACATGGTCGATTCTTGACATAAATGTGCAATAACAGTACAAACACAATAGAAAAGCAGTATGTTTCGCAAAAGCGTTTTCAACTGGTAGGAAAGAAAATGGACAGGTGCGGGACTGGTGTTAAGGAAACGCCATATTGTGAACAGAATGCAGGGTGACAGTGTGGCCAGGTTATGGAGACGGGAAAATGACTAGTTGGGACGGAGAAAACACCAAATGGAGAAGAAAGTCCGAAGGTTACTAGAAGCACGTAAGGGGCTTCCTGAAGGAATAAGAGGTTACAGAATCAGAGGGGAGGGGGAAATAATAATAATAATAATAAGGTGAAGGGAAGAAGAAACATTATAGAAAAATAGAATAAAAGTTCAACTAGAGACGAAACAAAGAAGAGACGGAAGAAGACGACGACACTGCGCTGCAGGAAGTTACAGGCAGTTGAGACCGGGTCCATGGTTGGCGGAAAGGATAGATATGTATGTCTGCTCTCATAGGGTCGCGGTGGCTCAGTTGGTAGGGGTCGTCGGATCGATCCCTGCTCATGCCATTCGGGCTCTGTGGTGGACAAACACCGTGTGCGTGGGTTTTCTTGGGGTTCTCCCGTTTCCTCCCACTTTCTTCATTTCATCCCATCATCATCCATCCGGCCTGAGCCAAAGTTGTTTAAAGGCCTTAAAATCTTTTTTTTTATTATTATTATAACTAGGGCAGGTGAGTCAGGGTTCAAGACTCAGGATTCTGACTCAAAAGGTTTTGTCAAAGGTGCAGCCGTGATAGTAAGTGTGTTCAGGTATGGGGAGGTGCTAAAGTTGATATTTGGAGGAGTAGCGATGGTTGTTGATGCGGTATGTCAGGGGAGTTTTGGGATTCGCCAACGTAGAAGGTGGAACGGAACATAGGATATTAAGTAGGAGATAAACGAGGTTGGAAGCTATGCAACTGTTGGGGTGTCGGAAAAAGACGTCTTGTGAGTGACAGGATGTACGAAGGAAAGATTAGGATCAAAAATAGGACAGGTTTTGGAGCGGGGTCTATTGCACTTGCCAGGTTTGAGGGAGGGGGCGGGATTGGTCCAGTTCTGGTGAGAATCGTGTTAAGGTTCGGAGGTCTACGATAGCCAATTTTGGGGCACGACGGAAAAACTCTTTCAGTTTAAGATGACGCAGTGAGTATGAGATGTGCCAGTTTGAGAAGCTTTTGAAGCGCCTGAAAACTGGGGTGGTATTGGGTGAGAAGATTGGGAGCGGAGGGAGCCACGCGGGGAGGTCGGTTGGAGTTGTGATGACTACGTGCACCGTTCAGTTGCTTACGGATAAGGTGTTTGGGATATCCACGGTCAGTGAGAGCTGAGGAGAGGGTACTGAAATACTTTTGGAGCAGATGCAGGAGCCCCGGACAGCAAGAGCGTTTGGTATGGTATGGATGGGAGCTGTTGAAATGGAGATAACTGCATACTGTTGGTAGGTTTGATGTGAACGCCTATCTCAAGTCGATTGTTCTTGAGCCAGACATCCATATCAAGGAAAGTTGTGTGTTCCCTCAAGAAGGACCAGGTGAACTTGACGGGGAAGGTGCAGTTGAGGTTTTGCAGAAATGTTAGTCCGTGGGTCCAGATCAAGAAAATATCGTCGATATAGCGAAGCCAGGTGTAAGATTTGAGAGGTGTGGATTTGAGGTATTGGGTTTCCAGGCGTCCCATGAAAAGGTTGACGTAGGAAGGGGCCATGCGAGTGCCCATGGCTGTGCCTTTGATTTGCAGGAAATTGTGGTTCTCAAAGGTGAAGTTGTTCATGTTGAGGACAAACTGGGCTAGCTGAAGCTGAAATGGTGTACTGGGTTTACGAGGACTGGGGCGTGTGTCGAGGAAGTGTTCAAGGGCACCGAGGTCATGGGTGTGGGGAATATTGGTGTGCAGTGGCGTCACGTCAACTGTAACTAAGATGGTTTCAGGTGGGAGAGGATCAGAGATAGAATGTATTGTGGAGAGGAAGGGGCTGGTTTCCTTATATACATATATAAGGACACCAACCACTTACCTTATTTATATAATATTAGGTAAATTTACAATAAAAAGGAAGGAATTTACTTACAGCTTATTTGTTCCATATGAGAACACACCCACACACGCGCAATAATTAACGTAGACTTCTTCGATATTTCGAAATTTGAAAGTTCTTATTCTTGACGGGAGAAGAAATTATGGACACGTGCAAATTGAATAAAAGACTAACTCCCAGTTTTACAATCGACCGCTAAGCTTCTAGCCAGCGCTAAGTTGAGGACAAGTCATATTTTGCGTACGCCGAAAGTGGCGCCATGTAGCGGACGACGAATCAAGCTCTGAGAACAGTTGACTGTTGTGTAGCTCGTAGATTTCAGAAGCATGGAACAATTGATAACGGTATTGCGTGTAAGTTCGCAAGGGGATCGTGGAAGGAAATGTGTTGAAAATGCAGAGCAAACGGGAGGTTTAGAGTTATTGAAGGTTAATTTTCCAGGCCAGGTTTCATTGAAGGTTAAGGCCAGATTTCATTTTCGCGCTCAAACCATGAATAAAGGCACCCTCCCACAGACGGTGTGTTGAGGTGCTGGTCGTAGAGGGCAAAACGTGTATTATGGCAACAAGTAAATATAGATCAAATTGGTGTTAGGAGACTGGGGCATCCAATTTGTTGATAGTGCAAAAGTGGCGATGGTTAATAACATGAATGTTCAGAGCACCACCTGTTTCCCCCACATAAAAGGGATCACAGATTTTGCAGGTTAGGGTGTATATTACATTAGAGGTGTGTCATGTGCCCTCGGGATTTAGGGTGTACTGGCCACTAGCAGTATTGATAGTGACCATGGGAGAAGTGATGAAAATGGTGCATGTCCTACATGTGGGTCTCTTTCATGGTGGCGAGGAAGGATTGGTACGGACCAAGATGTTTCCAAGATTAGGGGCTGTTGAAAATCTAATTTAGGTTTGGTGTGGAATACTGATCTTGGTTAGTTTAGGATGGAACTGGGTGATTTTACCTGTGGATTGTGTTTGATTTTGGAAGTTTGAGTGGGTTCAATGTGCGAGGATGCACGACGAATCTTTTTGGTTAGGTGGGTAGCCTTGGTTGTATAGAGCCTTCTGAAGGTGTTGTAAGTTTCAGTAGCAGAGGTGTTGGAATTCAGATGTTGTCCTCCGAGGGCAAGGGAGAAAGGAATCGCTTTCTTGGTGTGGTATGGATGGGAACTTAAGTAGTGTAAATACTGCATGTGGGTGGTAGATTTTATGTGAACGGAAGTAGTGAGGGTTTTGTTTTCTAAAGTGATTTCCATCCCAACGAATGTGATTCAAGAAATATTTCTTTCTTTGTTGCAATAATATACATTTTGTCCCCTACGACCAGAACCTCAACACGCTGTTTGTGGGAGGGGGGAGGGGCTTTATTCATGGCTTGAGCGCAAAAATGAAACCTGGCCTTAACCTTCAATAACTCTAAACTTTTCGTTTGCTACTCCGTAGTTAATTTTTCCGCTGCGTGGCGCTACTGTCTTTTATTTATTCTACCCGTCGTTTTCGTCTCTCCGCATGACTTAAGATTCAGTAACGGCTCAAAATATTGAAGAGGTTTTGTAAATTATTATGTTTGTGTGTGTTCTCGTATGAAACATATAAGCTGTAAGTAAATTCCTTCCTTTTTATCGTAAATTTACCTTCCGGCTTTCCTTTGTGTTAGTGATATATAATATGTTGTAACTACGGGATATTGTTTCACGTAATTACTTATTTCTTTCTGTTCTGTACTTTGTGTGCCGTAGATAAAGCTGTTAGAGCCAGGAAATTCAATAAGGGTCAGTTCTACAATCGACCGCTAAACTTCTAGTCAGCGCTAAGTTGAGGCCAAGTCTGATTTTGGCCAATGAGAGTTGGCCTCAACTTAGCTCCGACTAGAAGTTCAGCGGTCGATTGTAGAACTGACCATAAGAAGGCTACGAGAGTGTCATGAATTTTGCTCTTGTAAATTCGATAATCTTGAAATTGATGTGGATATTAAGAGTCATTTGAATCTGGTGTTGACTGAAGGATCAGCGAAAAATAATCCTTTTGTGTTTCAGGAAAAATAAGTTTAAAAATCACTCAGTCACTCACGTTCAATTGTGCCGGTGAGAAATTTAAGGGTTTTCAGATTAGAGATACAGCCCTGAGTTCAAAAAGTAGCATATAATATGTTTCAGACAGCTAGAAGTTTGGCTGTACAGTATAAGAAAAAGAAATCTTTGACTGTATATGGAAGTGTGGAAGTCTGATATTTTAGATTATTTTAAAAACCAGTTGATTTTCGAATTCGTTTATGATCTTTGGACATCCAAGACTATGCTGGGATAAGATGAGGAAGAGGATGTGAAAGGTAGTTGGCCAGAGCCTAGTTTTGTAGTACATTTTCCTGGTATGACAGCAAAATCCATAGAAAAACCTCAGTCGGAATGGGTGACCGCTGGGATCGTTCCCAGGATCTTCTGATTGTTAAGCTAACGCTACTGATGCTTGATTCTTCATCAGTTGAAACTAACGAAGAGGTGAATTGCAAAGGAATATAGAATTTTAAGTGGTTTTCTTGATACAAACTGGAATAGCGTAGACTAAGATTCGAGTGTTGGCAACAACCACTTCCCTGTGATAGTACCCGTATTAATGGACGTTACGTTGAAATTCAGTAACGATGTTGGTTTGTGTGTAACTTATGTCTACTCATGCATAATTATACGACAAAGACTTCTGTGGTTGTAAACTTCGGTAAGTGTAGAAAATGAAAGGAGGGGTTTTTAACATTATCATCGTTAGAGTCGTTATTGTCTTAACGATAGTGACAGACTCTTCAAAGGAAATTTAACCTTCTCGATTTATCTGTTCCTTACCCCCCTCCCCCCCCCCAGAATATGATTTTTCTCCTCGTTATCACATTTATTAAGTTGCATCTGTCATGCATACTTAAGTAGTTTTAACATTATAACATAAAGAGATTTTGGTGTGGAAATAATATCTTGAGGGGAAGGGTAATGAAGGAGTGTTCAATTTCCAAACAGAAGGATGCGTGACTGAAAAACGTAAAATGCCTGTTCATATCCCTGCTAGGTGTGCGTAGGGTGACTAGAGGAGGGAAAAATTGTGTCGAGAGAGGGGTAATCCCAACCTTCTCCCCTACAGCTCGAATCATATGAATCATAATACAATAAAACTTGTCACAAGAAAAAGGTACATAAAGCGAAACCTTGTCCAAACAGAAATTCGCTTTCACTTTATCGTACATACTGGAGTCGCCATAGATCAGGCGGTAGCGCGTCTGACTACCTTTCGGGTGGTTCGGGTTCAAATCCCGACCAGGACACTGGAGACTTTTCTCGAAATGTTTCCATGCCTGGCGCTCTTAGATGCACTCAGTCTCCTATCAAATTGAGTACCAGAGTGTCCTTGGTACTCATGGACACCTTGGGAAGGTAAAGGCGGTCGACCGTGGGACTGACCACCACCTCGTTCCTGCCGTAGGTCGAGAATATGTGGAGCGCTACGCGTGCACATCGCAAAGGGGATAGCTTTACCTTTAAGATATCGTATATTATCTTCGTACAATATGCAGTTAAAAACTGAAACTAAGCAGCTCGAAAATGAAATACAAAAATTAGATTTAAAAAAAAATTAAAAAATGCATAAAACGGAATTTCACTTCCATATAAATCGTGAGAATAACAAAATGTTTCGTGTTTCGCAACTGAATTATTTATCTTATATTTTTGATGATATGTTGTGAGTTATGAACAAATTATAGCCTGAGTGGCAGGTTACTGTCAATTCTTTGCATTGTACTGTCTTGACAGGATTTCTCTCATGTCCGTAGTACCATTAGTTTGTTCGAAAAGTTTAAGAACAGGAAAAGAATCTTACCCGGAATCAGAATACACATGCATACTTTTCAAGTGATCAGGATGCTGAAACTCACAATACGTTTTAATTATGGTAGTCGTTTAGACTAATGAACTCGGAATGGAGAGGAGAGAGGACAAAGGTGGCAAACATGAAGAACCCAGACTGTAAAATAAATACATTCAGAGAAGCCTGTCAATAGTCTAAAAAAGTTGATCGAATTTGTGTTCTGCTCGAAACATACCTGTCTTTCGTAACATTATTTCTCCACTATTACTGAAACTTTGCAGGAAAATAGGACATAAAACACAAAACATCAAAATGTAATAAATATGTGATAAGAATGTTAATAGAAGGAAAATAAATGCGCCATACCGTAAACATTTTCAGTTAGATTGAATTGAACTGAATTAATTTATGGACTTTTGGTATCTTTAGCTCAGGCTGGAATGGGTTAGGTAGAGGATGGGATCGGCCAGAGCGTTTCTTAAGGTATCATCACGGCATTCGCCTGGCGAAACTGAGGAAAACCTTAGTTAGGATAGTTGACCGTGGGGTTCGAACTCACATACCTTCTCATTACCAAGCCTCAGTTTAATTTTGAGTTTTAGAGTTTTATTGTGTGATTCTGTTCTAAGGATTTTATTTTATGAAAACTACCATCCGGTTTGCTGTGCGTGGGAGTCTTATAATTTCCAGGGAACATTTAAGTGATTCCATAATGGAATAAAATGGTACGGTACTACAGTATTTCCAATTCCTAAAATTTTGTTCGAACTTGAATAACAGTGTGTGTACATGTCATGAAAGTCATCAAAAAGTAATTAAATTGAGTCATTGATCGAAAGTCATGGAACTGAGTTTCAGATCATGAATTTAGTCAGGTTAAACTGATAAATTTTAGTTGTTTTTAACGGTATATTTGCCATTTTCCCAAATGTATTCTCATACGTTTTAAACATTATTGATATTATGAACTTTTAATGATAAAAATCTAACCGCTGTAGCTCAGTGGTAGAGCGTTCCTGTTGCATTCGGGAGGTCGTGGGTTCGATCTCGGCGGCTCAACATCCTGACTGAGGGGTTTTCCTTAGTCACACCAGGCAAGTGCCGGAATGGCACCTTCAACACAGGACCTCCCTTATCCCGGCCTAAGCCTTAGATGCCTAAAGGCCACAAATAAATTTAAATGTTAATGATAAAGCAGGGTGTGTTAAGAAATAAAGTTACCAAGGGGACTTATATCTTGTGAGTTCGGGTGTGACAATCCCGGGTTTCCTGGCTGATCCGAAGAACATTTCATGTTTTTGTTGCGTGCAAAAGCCAAAAAAAAAAGTAAGTCCTGAATTTTGTAGACACCCTGTATGAAACGGAAATCAGTCCTATCCGGAAAATTATTTTGGTTCCTTACGATTCCGCTTTAAGCAGGTTTTACTGGATATTTAATTTGATTTATTTTTAAGGTGGAACTAAATTCAGTGTCTAGAGGCGTTTTACACTTTTTAAACACAGGAAACTAACACTTGTGTTAACCTAAAGAAACCAAGTTTGAATGAGTGATAAGCGGGATGGAGGTCTGAGCTGAAACGATTTTCTGTAGATAAACTTTCGTTATACTTTATTTTTAATGTAAAAAACAAAACTATTTTGTTCGTGACCTCGTATTTGAAACCGAGGTCAAGAGATGGTTTCTGTGAAGACGAGCGTCAGTTATGCAACTGCAAAGTAAGTTTTTTCTCTCTCTTTTAAGGAAGTTACTCCTATGTTATTACGTGAGAATGGGCATTCAATGATTGATTATAATGTTTCATTAAAGTCATTAACACCAGAAACCCAGGCTAAAGTGTGTGTTTTTTTTTAAATCAAAACTTCTAAAAATTTCGTTTGGCGGAGTAAATGTCGCTAAATTAAACTCTACGTACATACCGTATTTTGTGGTTGCGAAGACCTCCTACAATCGCATTTTAAAGTACGCAGATAGTTCTTACAAGGGAAGTATCCGAGTAGACACTCGCAAATGAAAAACGTATGCAATGCATTTTATAGAAGAGTTAATGTACTGTAAAATTAGTAAAGAAATCTTGCTTTTTGTAGAAAAGACAAAATTATACTTCTTGAAAAAAATTATAGTAGAACACAATTTACAACCTGAACTCCTTACAATAGTGATATTTCGAGAGTGAGACATTGCATACCTCGTATCTACAATTTTTCTTCGTGGCGGGAATAAAGGTTATTTCCAAAGCGTTGGTTGAAAGCTCCCTGCCTAGCGTAGTCCATGGAGCGGCAGATTGCGGAATGGAGACCGGGGTTCGAATCCCGTCAAGTTAGTTCCTTCATTTTTCGCAACATTTCTTTTCTCTACTACTTATGAATAGTGCTCCTCTTCTGTTTCCTTTTCCGTTTTCAACGTTTTACACAATTCACTGACATATTGTAGAGTGAGCGAAGGCGGATTATGCAAAGTCAGGATATATTACGTTTTTCTTTATACGGTTTGCACATCACGATTCAAAAGAAAAACATTGCTTTCTGTCTAATGTCTTTTTAAGATTTCGTACACTTCACGAGCATAAATATCTCTATTGCTAGTTCAGTCAGTAAATTGTGGTTTACTATCAATTTTTCAAGAAGTTTAACTTTGCCTTTTCTGCAAAAAGAAAAAAATTCTTTACTGAAATTTGCAGTACATTAACTCCTCTATAAAATACACTGCATATATTTATTTTTTTTGCGAGTGCCCACTTGGATACTTTCCTTGTTAGTTGACACATGACATGCTTTATCAGTCTAAAATTACTATTGGGTCATTCCAAATCAAATCGCCCAATTTCAGAAGAGTTTCCAGGTCTTCGATTTGACTGAAATATGGATTGATCATTTAATCATGTCTGAAAAGACTTCATACAAAATGTTACGTTTCCTAGAGGTATAACCGAGTGGCCGTGGCTCAGTGGTCGAGCGTTTGGCTTAGCATTCGGGAGGTCCTGGGATCGATCCCAGCGGCCGACCATTCTGACAGTTTTTTTCCATAGTTTTTCTTCAGTCGTACTAGGCAAATGCTGCGATGGTACCTACAAAAGTTGGCCCTGACCGTTTACCTTCTAATATCCTTTTCCCCCACCCTATCCCAGCCTAAGCCTCAGATGGCTAAAGACCTTAAATTCAATTCCTAGATGTATAATTTCGGAGTTCTGGCCTGTGGAAGGATAGTATACGTACCAGCTGAGCAATATGCTTCGGAACTAGCTTCAGAACTCACAGCTTCGAAACTACTAATTACGGTTCAGTGATAATTACAGTTGCAACACATATTCAGTCAAGAAACACACTTGTATGAAAATCCCTACATACTGTGTACATCAGTAAATTTTAAAAATCCAAAGGATGCTGTAAAAATTCTTCCGTGTCGAAAGATGCATATTTTGTGTGCCTGAGATTTTCAAATGTAGTCCAACCAGGAGTATAGCAATATTTGTTTACCAGCCTTGATATGGGTTTAAGTGGCTTGCAACCATTTCCATCACACAATTCATGTTCCGTAAGGCTAAAATACAAAAAGTGGGAAAGTACAGTTTCATTTTTGAGACTGTAACTCAAAAAAGACAGGTGACATGCAAGTGTCTCAAATTGCATATTCTGCACAATCAGACCTTGCACAGTGCGACTTAAAATTCAAGTCACTACAAAGCAGTGACTTGCATTTTTTTTAAATTATACCTCGTTAAAAAGCTTATGGAACGCAGATTCTAAGGAATTTTTTATGCTCATCGTTCCCAGTTTATAGAAGATGGTGAAGAAAGTAAAACAAAATGAAAAAAAGAAAATTGGGAGTCATCGTATGCTGGCAACACTGTTGATTACCTTAAGCAAACGAAAACTCTCCAATATACAGCCTACACATTCGAGAGAAATTGGGAGATATTGTTGCATAAGGTGAAAAAGAAAATTGAATATATGAAGTTGCTCTATGAGCACATCCTGTAGGACGAATTTCGAAGGAGAGAAGTGGCATTTACTTGTAAGACCCCAATCCCCCCACCCCACACTAATTATTCTAGTGCCATAAATGATACCTCGTTGAAAGCCTATGGCACACAGATACCAACGAGGTGTCTTTGAGTATGGCGTACTTCGTACATCATTAATGGCATCCCTTGTCGCCAATTTTCCAATTTGAACCCACCTTCATGATCATACTTCACTTATGACACGAATTAGAGGGATGTGAGAGGTGCGAAAGAGTTGGGCAGAGGATGAGAAAAGGATATCGCCCAGAGCTTAGTTTTGAAGGTACCATCCCGACAGTAACCTGCTATGATTGAGGAAATACTTCTTCGGATGGTTGGCCGCTCGAACTGATCCCAGGACTTCCTATTGCGAGCTACAAACTGAGGTACGACCGTTCATGTGTGCTTAATCAAAACGGAGAAGCTTGGATAGGACTGAATCCAGAGGGCCATAGACTGCCTGTCACTAACCTAACCTCTCTCGAGGGATGCTCTAAAATGTGAAGGCCCTCTTTCCCAGATTGCATTCATATTCACAAATAGTTTTTTTCGATTAAATTTCGGACAACTGAAAAGGTTATTAACACTGTAATCAACCGGGATTGGAATTTCGTAAACTACTTTTCTCGCAGTGTTTCCATGCCTGGCGCTCTAAGGTGTGCTCAGCCTCTTATCAAATTGAGTACCAGAGTGTCTTTGGTATTCCTGGTCACCTTGGAAGGTAAAGGGGGTCGAACGTGGGACTGATCACACCACCTCAGTTCGTGCCGTAGGTCGTGGCGCGCTACCTCCACATCCCCCATGCACCGTTAACGGCGTGTAATCTCACAGAGGATAGCTTTACCTCATTACTTGAGGAGCTGTTACACTATATCGTAATGATCTTTCAGTAACACCCTATTGTTTGTGGAAATATAGGTA
>JAGDQP010008809.1:15218-55361 GCA_022664845.1 Lepisma saccharinum | reverse complement strand
ACCAATGGAAGGCTGTATGTAGGAGGCCCTCCTAGGGAAGAAAAGAAAACACAGGCAACCGGACAACATTTGTTTATTGTGGTATGAGCAAAAGTTACACAAAACTACTTACTTTTTGTGTTTGCAAATACCAGGGTTTCAAATCCGTCACAGGACGGGTCTCCCAGGTAATACACGATATTTAGCAGCCTTTTAAATAGCTTCCAAGTTCATTGATCACTTCTGACCACCTCAATTTCTGACCACCTCAATTTCTGACCACTATAGCTCACCAACTTAATTCGAAACATCATATCATACACACTCAATCTATATCTTAGATTTTTCGTGTTGTCTCTTGTTCGCGAGAACAAACAATAGTTGCCATCACTTAAGACTTAGGCCTCGCATATATATAATGCTGAGCTACAGAGCTGAACAGTGTAAGGGCGAAGCCAGCGGTACCTGTGCCGATCCAGGCCGCCGAACTGACTACTGTCGAAATAGAGTCACATTACTTGTTTGCTTACTTAATATGTATGGCATTGGTCTTAGTAATTAAATAAAGCATTTTGATTTTGTATATTCGTGTAATGTTACCAAACTCAGTTTTATTATTAATTTATATTTTGTTATACAAACTTCTACCTAAATTTATTAAACTTTACTGAAAATTACATTAAATTAGGTCGAAATAATTTTGAGTGAATTCTGGCAATTATGGGACCCTTTAGAAAGTACAGATTGACTTAGCACTTACTTGCAAATTGATGATCGTTCCATCGTCTCAAACGAAACACGCGTATTCGAGTCTCGGTTGTCGTACACTTTTCCACTCTCTCAACTTGGTGCTTACGCTCTCAGTCTCAAAACCCGAATCCTATTTTCTCCTCCTCTCAATCCACTCGTCACCTCTCTTTACATCATTTCCAAATTCCGCGAACGTTGCATCCGATCATAGACAAATAGACGCATTTTAAGCCGACGAAACGAGGACTACAAGACTGTAACAACTGCCAATGCTAACATAGCGATGTTACTTGGCACAAATCTTCTGCAAGCACAACTATGTGCTGCCATGTGTTGGCGTACTACAGAGCTAGTCCAGGAAGTTTTTGATACTTCTTTGTATAGCCAAAAATTAACAAAAGAAGAACCAATATAAAATTGGTTCATAGCTGATAGAAATATAGTACAGTGCGTTTGGTAAACAAATACTACGAACATGTCTTTTATCAGTAAATTGTACATTTGTATATGTATAGGAAATGAATGCCAAAAGAGTGAAAATCTGAGAGGGACATGTCCCAATTCACAAAAGTAAAAATAGATGTCACAGTAAACTATATAGAGAAGCAGCCTGCATGTATTAATATCTGTACAGTTCTTTCTGGCTTCAAGGAAGTTTATTGTCTCACCGGAAGATGTCTCTGAGATCAATAGCTTATTTCTCTAAACATCCTGATAAATTCAAGTTTATTATCGGTTCGTACCTCCACATTTTCGCTAACAGAAAATGCTGAACCAATGAGACAGTTCCAGTTTAACAGGATTCTTTTAAAGAAAATAAGCTATTGAGGCCAGAAACATCTACATGTGAGGAAAGGAAGGTTTTCGAAATCAGGAGGAAATGGGCAGATATATAACGAATCGAGGCTACTTCTCTGTTTACGATTCTCTTTAATATCGACGACGGTGTACCACGTCGAAACTGAATAAGTAAATGAAAGACTCTGAACTTAAATATCAAGTTAATTTCTCCTCTACATGTTTAGGGGCCACGGTGGCTCAGTTGGTAGAGTATAGAGCGCTCACCTCTGGTGCTAGGGGTCGTCGGATCGATCCCTGCTTATGCCATGTGGGCTTTGTGGTGGCCAAACACCGTGTGCGTGGGTTTTCTCGGGGTGCTCCCGTTTCCTCCCACTTTGTTCATTCCACCAATTCATCCCAAAATCCTCCATACGGCCTGAGCCATAGTTGCATAAAGGTCTTAAAATAAATTCAAATCAATTCAATTCCTCTACATGTTTTCATGAATCCCATAGATCACGTTACTCATAGATCATGTACAAAAATAGTACTGTATGGAAAGGCTGAAGATACATCAGGTTGTAAAAGTCACTAAATCAATTTGAAGTCAATTGCTTTCTATCTTCTAAGTTTGCTTACCTTACAGAGTGACTGAATATACTGCAACAAAAAGAGACAAAAGACTGCAGCGATAATGTTTTTCTCTTGAACGCACAACGAACTGTCAGAAATTAACTTTCACTAGCCGAACTGCGGATTACCACGGTAATTGAACTTTTGTGACCAGAGCCATGTAGTTTTTTAATGTCGACATCGAGATCACTGGTGATTGGGATGCAATTAATATGCCGAAATATTGAAGATTATGTATTGTTCATGTACAAACATACATCCAAATCTATATCCTTTATGATATAGAGAAATCCTTGGGAATCAAATAGCGCTAATATCGAAAAAAATGTTTAAAGTTATTATCGCTCATATTTCAGTATCTCTTTAAATCTAATTTCATTGATATCGAAAATCGTTGAAAGTCTATAATTTTTAATATAATTGGAAAGGGACCACCATTCATATCGAAAAAAAAACGTAAAAAAATCGTATATCGTTCATTTCGAAAAATAGTTTGAAATTCAACATTAATCATATTTGTTTAAACTACGCATACAGGATTTTTACGTGTCGTATTAACAGCAAGAACAAAACAACATTGGAAAAGGTTTAGAAAGGAATCTGCCTACGCCTTATTCATGGTATGATAGACGAAGGTGCATTTTACTGCATTGATCCAACGCGCCCGAAGGTAACCAGGGGGAAACTTTAATCAGGACATGCTAGTAATCTGGACGACCATCCGAACGTGAATTCAAGGAACTGGTTTGGAATATTTATATCAATATTAGAAAAACATCTAATTTTATTAACAGCTATATTTCGATATATCGGTAAAGAAAAAATTACTCACAAGCGAACACACTGATGGGTCATAATATATATATATATATTATTCCATCATAATCAACATGTTAAAGTATGTGCATATGCATATGTTGGCCACTCGAGCGTAATTTGTTTCTGAGATATAGTAGATAGAAAAGTCAGATTCTTGTGTGTCGAGAGTGGTCAAAAAGTGCACCAGTCAGTCAGCCAGAAATCTTTTTGCTTTTAAATTGCTGAAAGAAATGGAAAACAAATACACAGTAATGAGCACTTGAACGGAGTAATGATGCAATAATCTGAAAACACACATTTCCTTTTGATATAACAAAACAAATGATGCATAAAGCCCTTCCTACGCTTAGGAACAATTTGTATGTATTTGGGTTTCATTTCTTTTGTTATTTGAAAATGAAATTAAGGACGTTTTTTCAAAACTTGCTTTCTGCAGAAAAATCAAAATTGACTTTTAAAAAAATCAGTTTTCCTACTTATGAGAGACGGCCACATCGTGATGTGATTTGTTTGAACAAAATCGGATTTTTCTAGCTTGTGTGGTGCACAAAATGTGAAGTTTTGCATTAAATTAAGTAAGACGTTTACGTAGTTATAAGGTGTTTCTTAAAGATGTTATCAGCAGCAATATAAAATTAGTTTGTTTAATCTATTTTTGGCACAGTGTTTTCATTCTTTCATTGTTTAGAAGTCAGTTCACTGAGTGATAACCTGCTATACAGTAGTTCGTCAAATTTTGGTGCTAAAGCAAGTAAATAATGGCTGAAGAATATTCAAAGTAAGTGAAAACAGTAGAACTGGGACGAAAGAGAAGAATAAGTTACAAAGGAAGAAAGAAGAAATGTAGCTAATATACAGAAGAAAGTGCGAAAGATCTCAATGTTACCTGTGATAACTTATCTGAAGAATATATGACAAGAAGAAGGCAATGTGGATGCTTTGTCTCTGAGCTTTCTTATGAAGATATGGACCAATTCAGGAAGCTTCTCTTCCTGAACAAAAGTAAAACTGAGCAAGATGTCTTTCTATTAAAGTACATGCATATTCATCATCCGAAGAGAACCACTGTTGATCCCAATGTAGACAAAGTATCCAGAGACAGTATCTGTCAAATATTACGTAAGAAAACAACGCGGTATGGTTCGTATGTGTCCGAAATCTTTTCGAGACATAGCAGATGTGTCTCGCACCAGGCTGGACAATTGGAAATCCACTTAAAGAGAATCGTGGAAGGTCTCGACAAACAAGGGAACAAGAACAGGTTACAGAAGATATAATAAAACACATTAAAAGATACAGGTACAGATAGGCTCACTATAGTCGAAAGAAATGCAAAACGTCTTATCTACCATCTCAGCTCAATATTAGGGTTATATTTATGCGCTCTTCTAAGAAACATGAGCAAGAGGGTCGAAAGAAGTATTCACTCTCAAAATTTAAGAGAATGTTTTATAGTAAATTTAGTCTTGGCTATAGGAATCCCCATGCAAATACTTGCTCTACTTGTAAACCACTATTACTTACAGCCAAAAGATGTTCTAATGATTCAGAAGCTAAGATAAAATACAGAGTGCACAAATTAAGAGCAAATATTTTTCTTTCAAATAATAAAAGAAAGTGACGAGTCACAAATTGAAGTAGTTTTTGACATGCAACAAAATCAACCACACCCGAAGCTTTCCATTGGAGAAGCATTCTATTCAAGGCAGGCGCGGCTTTACAACGTCTGCATAATGAGAAATAAAACAGCTATAGATAAATCAGAAGTATCGTTCTACACTTGGTTGAAAACACAACCTGCATGAGGTGCAAATCAAGTAGTGTCTGCTCTACGAGTTCACCTAGAAGAGCTTGAGAAGAGGTTACTGGAGGATGGAAGAACACGCTTCGTTCTTCGACTATTTTCGGATTCTTGTATGGCTCATAACAAAAACAGCATATTGATGGCAACCGTAGGCGAAATCAAGATAATTTTATGACGTTAAGCACTATTTCCTTATTCGAGGGCATAGTTTTAAGCCTCCAGATAGGGTGTTTGGTAATTTGGAAAAGAAATATAAACAAAAAGAAATTCTTTCTTCATGTGAATATTATGATATGATGAGAAGTTATGGAATTGTGAAAATATTAGGACGGGATTGGCATATTTATGATCTGAAGGACAAATCGAATTCGGTTCTGAAAACAAGACTACCTTTCAAAATTTCCAAGACTCGAGTTTTACATTACAACAAATCAAAGAAGAGATGTTCTGTGACAGTTTCAGTAAAACACACATTCTCAGGACCGAGTACAGAAGTACTGAAGCCAGAGAAGAAAGGATTCAAAGTTTTGGATGAAGCTATTATCAAGGTACAAATAAATCAAGTCAGCAAGAAGAAGAGTGCAGACATTGTTAAGCTAATGCAATACTTTGAGGTTCCGGAGAACGCTAGACAATTCTATGAAGATGTGCTGATGATAACAATGATACCAAAGACGTTTGTGTTACTGTGAAAAACTCTGATGTTGGTGAAGTTGTTTGATGAACACAGTGAACAACAAAACTGTTTCTGAAGGGCCTGTAGTTGCCCTGTTTTAGTTATTTTGTTAACAAAAATATTCATACAGGATACAAAATATTTAAGCATTCATTTTATTTTAGTTGTTGTATTGTTATATGTCAAGTTTTTTTAAGTGTTTCTGAGTGTACTTCTTACACAATACTCAATAATAGTTTATTAAATTGTGCATTACAAATAAAATAATTCATAATTTGGTATGAATTACCATAAATCACAAAACAATCTCCAAAATTAGTACTAATACAGCAGTTTTCGTAAGAACGTTTAATGTAGAAAGCACGTTTGGAAAACACCAAATTTTCAAACCTTTGTATAAAGTACAATATTGCAATAAATTTACTTCACATTTACCCACATAATAGTCTTAATATGTAAAATTAATTAACTGAAAAACAGGATGTAATTCTCAACCTCTTCTTAAAAATAGTTTTTTGTCCCCACTGAAAATGTTTATTTTTTCACAAAGCAAGTTTTGAGAAAAACGGTCCTCAATTGATGATTTCAGGCTATTGCTTCATTACCCATTCCACTGTCACATATTCTTATCTCTCACAATAAAACATTTACAGCAAAACAGGCATCAAAAACGTATTTTCAGTCAAATTATAGGCTAGAATGACATATTACACGAGCCCCTTCCCATTTAAGAAAATCAATCCAGATTCAGTATGGTTGACGTCAAGATGATGGCCATGAATAACATATCCTCCTACGGGTAGCGCCTTCCACTCAGTGTTCATTTCTGGGTATTTGCTTTTCATTTCCTCAGCAATTTAAAAGCATAAAGGCATTTTCACACTTTTTGACCATTCTCCATAGACAAGCATCTGATTTTTATATCATCGATGTTTCCCAAAGTAATTGCGCTCGAGTGGCCCAAAATTTGCATGCGGATATACTTTGACATGCTGAACATGACTGGAGAAAAAAAATAGAAATCATTTTATGTCTCATCAGTATGTTTTCTTGTCAGATCTATTTGTGAACTGTGATATATCAGTGCAATATCCTTCGTCTTCCCGTAATTTCTGCAGCGCGCTTGCTAAACTCTTTCCTGTTCGATGGAATTCATCTCACTTTCTTACCACCCTTATCCCTCTCTCCGATCTCTAAAATTCTTAGCTTCTTTGAATGTGATATCCCTCTTTTCAAAGAAAGAGAAAACAAGCTCTCCCTCTTTCTGCTGCAGAGAAAACTTGAGAGAATTAGTCCAATTAATGACGCTTTAAAGGAAATCCTCTTCTCATTTTTGTTCTCAGCTCTGCGCTTGACATTGGGTAAGTGAAATTGACTAAAGCATCTGAAAATAGTACTTATCCGAATCTACAAGCCACTCACAAAACTGCCTTGAATAAGAAAGAAAGGTTTCGAAAACAGATGTGGAATAAGAAATCATTTCACTGGAAATACAGCATAAGTTTTACAGCAGACTGGGCTTTATGGTAAATTTCTCGCATTTGAATTTTAAGACCTCATATAGCGTCGCTCCCATCACAAAGTGTCGTATCTCAAAATTTGGAAGTTTTGATTTAGGACCGTCAGAATATGGCATTTTGTTTATACTTTCTTGTCTCAAATCGACGTATCTTAATGATAATCCGTTCAAAAGTTATTAACATAAAAAAGCTTACATAAACATTAACAAGCATATGGAGATACTTTTCTTTAAATCGTTCCCCTGAAAACTTTGGGAAAATGAGATACGTTACTATGTGATGCGAGTGACGAATTCTTGTACTAAAAATGTTCTCAATTTCATTTAATTCCAATGCAAATTGCTTTTAAGTTTAAGTTTGTTTACTGGATCCACCTGTTGATAACAATGTTATGGAAATAGTTTGCTAAATTTTGTTTAACTCTGTAATGCAGCTACAGAGAATGTCTGAAATAATAATATAGATATTTGTTATCAATCACGTTGGAGATTAATTCATTCATTATAGATTCAATGCTGCAATGTATGTTATTGATTGATCAGTACGAGAGAATAAAGGTTTACGATAGAAAAAAAAATATTGACAATCCAAAACCCCACAACTAGTTCACGCACTATAGTGCTCGGATGAATAAACTATAAAAATGTGAGAGGAATTTAACGTAGCTCATGGGTCCTTAAATCTAGTAATGGAACATGCTAATTCTGAGGTATGCTGTCGGCACGTTGTTCTTGAATAAGCAAAGTGCTAGGTAATCAATCAAATGGTTTCTAACATATTTATAATACATTGCCATATTTATATAGACAAAACTGAGCTTCAAGATCCAACACTTATGTACATATCGCACAGTACATAACATGCAACTCACTTGTCTCTGCAATACTGTTCTGGTGGAGGTCTTGAATCTGAAGCGTGTTTCTATGTGCTGTTTGTCACTGAATAATGTTTTATACAGAATAAATCACTCTATACAGTCTTAAGCACATCACTGCTGGAATCTGACTGAGAAAGTTCTATTGATGAATGAGGTTGCCCAAAAGGCCGGCGTGAGCTTATGGCGTTTAGGGTTCCCGTACTAAGCTTGCGGTTCGATATTGTCAAGGCTATACGGGGCCGTATGACTGCTAGGTCGATACCGAAGCATGATATCCGGAATCCTTCGTTTTAGGTCTTCAGGTTAAGGCGACATCTTACAGAAGGTTTCAACACAGACACCGTATAAGATTCTTTGTATAATTCCACTTTAATGTACACTTGAAGTCTGCTAGGAAAAGGAATTTCACTACCTAATATTGGAATGATGCAGTTATTGCAAAAGCTACACAATATATACAGTATATTTGCATATAAATGCAGTGCAAAACAACTCTTTGATTATGTCCAACATTAATCTTTATATACTGATACAAAGAGTATAATAGAGTTCCAACTGATATAATGAACAATAATTAAAATATAGCAGCTTGAAATATTATAGAAATTAGTTCTTTGAAATAATTCAACGTAACTATTTTTATATGACAGTGAAACGTTGATTGATTACGTGCACGGACAGAATTACACAATTATACTAACTATGGTTCCCACACGTAATAAAGTTTTCACGATGGGTTTTTCCCTCTGTGTACACTTTTAATGGCTTTTACCTGAGTGAATACTTTGAGAAGGCTTTTTTTTTCGTGCACGCTTAACTGGTTAACTATTTATTTTAAACTATATCCACTATTTATCTTTTGCTCCTTGCCACTAATGGAGATTTAAATATTTATAAAAAGAGATTTCTGTTTTGTATGTATTCTCTTGGAAACGTTAGTTAAAAATTTATCTTTTCAGAGTTACACGAAATAATACCATAACCTACGCAACGATCGGACTTTACCAAAATCTTTTTATCCCGAAAACGTGAAGAAAGTTTATACACTAGCAAGCATCGTAGAGACAATTTGTATACTCAATGACTTGTGTATATTGGGCTTGTTCATTTTAAAATTACTATATATTTTTTTACAACCAAACGTTTTTTAATTTTTTGTTATTCGGATGAACGGATCTTCATTACTAGTGTTTTTGGGAATGGTTAGGCACGTATGTTGCTGTTGAGAAGGAAATGAGACGTGAAGTAACTGCCCTACGACACAACTTCATTGAACATCTTAGTTCATATAAACGTCTTTTCATAGAACCGTAACGAGAATAACTATGGACTCTCAGCACCTGAAGTCCCTCCTACTATGTTAATTCTCGACTGTTGAATCCTCAAGTAATGTTGGCATCAAACTCAGACGCAAGGCAATAATTCCAATACAGCTTGTGATGCGCGATGAGCGTTTTTGGTTATCCCGACGACGAAAACCTTGGCAGTATCCAAATGTTCGGAACTCCCCTTCTCGGACTCAATCTCTGATGACGCATACCCTACTCTATAAACTCGAGCAGCGAGATTGACGTGCCCCAATCCGCAGATTGGCCAATAGTGGGGCTACAGCCAACTCGACGACGACTGCTCTCGAGTTTAGGTAGTTCACCGTACAGGTGCTTCGCAGCAACCTTCAGGGACTCTACCTAAAGCAGGCCAAAAATCAATTTAAATTACATTCAGAGGATATACGGTTTCCCTCTGTCCCATTAACTTTGAAGCACCGGCTTCGCCACTACTATAAGTTCCATTCACATTTACAAACATTATCCCAACACAATTCGTACTTGCAAATATGTGTAGATCCTTATGCCATCTCCGGCTCATCATTACTTCCGGCCAGTGTACATCGCTGCTCTTTATTGGGCTACTACAAAGACACATCCCATTACATACACAGTTACTTGGCTTTTCCTTTGCAAATGGTGTTGTATATAACACTGAACACAGAAGTGGGTTACTACGATGTCTTGCATAATTTCTACTATCAAAACAACAATATTAGTGAACATTTTCCAAAATTCTTAAACGAAAATTTCTGCATACTTTTCCTTAACTTTTTTGTTCTGTGACGGAGATACGTTACAAGCTGTGCTCTGACTTAGTGGTTTCGAGGTAGAAGTCCTGGTCACTCTGAAGTTAGTCTTTGGAAATAATACTGTCTTGTAGGTTGAAGAATTGTCAGTAAGATAAATTTGGCTTACGCCATCGAATATTTTTAAGTGTTACTTGCAAACCTTTGATTTAAAGCCTCTCAATTTAGTATTGAACTTAGCAGCCAATGAGGCTGTGATATTACCCTAGGTACGAGTAATACACTACAGTCCCGATTTACCTAACCACGAATAATCGAATTTCCGGATTAACCTAATCCAGACGCAGTGAAAATAAAATTTTGATTTTAGCAGTTTGCAGATGCTGCATTTAATTTATACTTTTATTTGTGAACGAATTATTTAAAAAGAAACTTGAAATGTTCAGTAAAAACACAGTACAGTAATTCTATCACATTATAGTTGTAGGCCTATCTTTGAAAAATTTTACTTCTCTTGAAAATAATCTTGTTTTTTAACATGTAATACAGTACTAAACTACAGTAAATGTAAATTACTATGTTTAGGTTTAACTGAATCACCCTTCGTCCAATCAAATTCTGTTAAATGAGGCTTGTAACGATCATTTTGTAGATTCGTTCCCAGGTGTGTAAATTGGTTTAGTTTGCTATGGCAAATTATAATACAGTCATCTGGGAAGAAATAGTAAATTTATTTTCATATGTGTGATCAGAGCTGCCTCACGGCCAATTCTCGAACTACAACTTTGAAGAAGGAGTGGCTGGCCATTCTGTATGTTGGTGAAATAGGTGAAGCATGTATTAACTAGGTGAACCAGGTGTGTTTCGCTTCTGATATATATTTAAGAATTTACGTATTTCGAATGTGATATTACCTCATGTACGTAGGAATACTGCAAGGAAGTTTATCCGTATACCTTGAGAGATCATTATGGATAGTATTGATTTGGATCAGTTCATATTTGCTTCGAGTTCATGACGATTTGAGTTTTGCCGTCGTAAAAGGTGAGTTTGTTTTATGTATGAATTCTACAAACGTCGATGCGTGTTTGAAGGATGAAATTTGGATTATCCGAGCGTATGTTATAGATATTCATCTTCATATTAATATATTCACGTATAATCGCGAATAGTTTGCCGAGTTACAGCAGGTCTAGGTGTGTGGGAATTTCCAGTGACTTACACTAGACTATTGATGTTTGGAAGATTAGTAGCTTATTTCACGTAAAGTTTATATGTTTGTTGCATCACTTAACTAGCATTGCTGAACGTTATATAATTAAATATTGCTTAGAGAATATTACTCGGGAATCGAATAAATTGCGAGTTACTTCAAGTGAGACCAAGTGGAAGATTGGTTCTCGTAGTGCTGAAATTTATAAGGATATTTCGCGAGTATTGCATTGTAGTATTAACTTTAATATTGTCCATTTATGCTTTTCTGTATATATTTTTCGTTCCGATTTGAAGAGGATTAACCCGATCGGCGTGACCTTCGTTGAGACCATGTGTGTGTACTACCGAGATCCGCCATTTCGTGAGCCGGTTAATTTGCACGGTTTATTAATTACCTTTTTTGTACGAGTTCTTCAAAGAGTGATTTATACTCAAGGATACATGGATCTAATTCTATGTAGGCATTCCTGGAGGAAACTAAATATTTTATGTAATTGGTGGAATGTTCACTCTTGTTCGAAAGCTTCAAAGTTTAAATATTCTTAGTTTTGATGATTTGTATTTGATGCGAAGTGTATGTTAGACTAGTTTCGAATATATTCATATTTGTGTTATTGAATATTCTACGTATTGAATCGCAATATAAAGAAGAAATATATTATTCCTAGGGCTCGGAAGTTGATGAAACGTTATCTTTTTCCTGAAGGTTTGAGGACGATGCAGACTATAACAAAAATTCGTTTCACCTTAAACTGAAGCAGAAAACATTTTTTATTTTGTATTATTTTGCATTTCTTGCTATTTTTTGGTTTATTTGTCATTTGGTTTTGCTTTTAGGTATTTGAATTTAATCACTTTCAACATTTCTTTCTTTGTGTAATTACTTACATGTTTCATACAAAATATTATGCTTGAAACAAAACATAAAATAACGCTTAGAACTAATAAATCCGGTTGGAACAAAGGGATTCCAGGCCTCAGGTCAGGCCACTGGATATGTGAAGGAATAATTAGTTGCAAGTAATGAAGTGAAAAGTGAACAAAATGTCCCTAAAATGCTCTTTTCTTTGATGCAGAATGTTAGTTGTGCTTCTCACCACTCCATAAACATATGGAAACAATTAGAAAGTGCCCGCAACTCCGCGAAGAAGTCGACCGAGGCAGAGAACAGACTGCTGGCTGGTCTTCTGGTCTTTCTTCTCTGGCCGAAGTCCATGCAACTGAAAACCACTGCAAGGAATGGAAATCATGGAAAGTAAAATTATTTTCCTTCACCTACCATCTGTAGTGGACGAAAACAATTTTTAGCCCTCGTCTTACTACAGCCATGTTGTCTTTGTGCTGCTGATGTATTTATTGCACCCCCAAAGTCTCTTTCTTCTCGAAGTGTTAAGTAATAAGAACTTGGATGGCTTCGAAACACTGACACGTACAGCCCCCCAATCGCTTGTTGTTGTTGTTTTGTTTTTTTAATCCAGAGTTATGTTGGGGTGGAGAAAGGCAACTTTAAAAGATTAAACCTCAGTTCCTTTTTGAATGTGATTCTGTGAAGATGCCGAAAGTTCCACGATCCTTTTCATTTGAGAATTTGCGAATGACTATGGTGGTGTATTGCAGTTCAGAATAAGGTAGGTGTGGAAATCCGTAGTTTCTTAGTCAGTGGCATAGACAAACATACCATTAGAATCTGCAATGTTTTAACTAAGCTTTGTGTAAAAAGTTTAAATCAATTACTCTTTTCCCATGAAAGATTCCAACATTAGATAAACTAGTGAAATATTCATAATGCCTAATACCAGTTAATTTGCAAAATGATTTTGCTGTCAATTGACTATCCCTTTAATTTGAGAATCCACCAATTCCTATGGTGTTACAAGAGCAGTAATTCAGAATAAGATGGGTGTGATAGATCGTATTTTTTAATAAGTGGCATAGACAAAAACACTATTACTCCTGTATATTTTAGAATTTATAAATGTTTTAAGATTTGTGTTAAGCTTGTTTCAATTATTTATTTTTTCATAAAAGATTACATTAGATAGCCAAGTGAAAAATTCAAAATCCCCAATATCAGGTAATTTGTACAATCTTTCCTACATTGTAAAAATAGGAGACACAACGTTCATCAAAAAAATGCAGGCAGCTGAGCTGCCTCCACTTTTTGTATTAACCTACATTCAGCGAGTTTTCGGTTGAACGTTTTACTTTCTGTAAAAATTCAAAGTGTGTGTATATATATATACATATATATGACTGTTCCAACGCATTTCATTCAAGCAGAACATTTTTTTAAAGTAGAAAAGAATAAAAGGTAATATTCCTTTAAAATAAAAAATGAAAAAAAAGTTGAAGTGGTCGGGTTTCGATCCAGGGTCCACCAGCACAGTGGTCAGACGCTCTTGCCACTTTTTGTTAATCATATATTTTTTCCAACTAATAATGCACTTGTATACAGAGAATATAGAGAACAATAAACAGAAATATACTAATTGCAAATCAAAATTCAAAATTGTGTGAAGTGACTTCGTACTTGCCATACGTATTTTCTCCTTTACACAAGTAAATTAACAGGTATTATACTTAAAACGAAACACAATACTTATATTTCTAAAACATAATAGGAATCATCAGACCATTTCTACAACACATTTCAACAGTATCTACTGTACGTTGTCATCACTTTGAGACAAGGAAGAAGAACTTGTTACAGATAAACCTCTGTTTACTGTATGGTTGGAAGAAATCTCATTATTATCTGATGATGAGCTATTTTGTCTTGTCACTCTATCAACACGGCACTCGTGCAAATCAAATTCTTCGGAATGATAAAAATATTTATATACGGGTCCTTGACAATATACACAAGAGACGCTGAACTGGTGATTTCTACTTCTAAAATGACTCCCAAGATCAGATATATTGTCAATATATTTATCACAGGTACGGCAGTAATACTCATACGTAGACGAAGCGACTGACTTTGGAATAAATTGTGACTGTTTCTTGCGTTTAAATCGTGGGTGAATTGCATCAACTGTACATCCAGAATTTAGTTCCTGAGATGATCCTGAAGTGTCTTTTTCTGATTTTTGAGTATAAAGTTCCGAAACTTCGACCATTTCGCAATCCGATCTCCAATTTGTAATATCTTCAGTTATATCCATATCCTTAATCAGTGGATCATTCAGTTCTACATTACTGTTTGTTTTAGGATTAGTCTTTTCGTCTGCCATTTTGATTTTCACTCACACATTATAGTTGCCACAAACGTTTTCTTAGCAGAACTCCAACACACCCGATGTATTGTGCAATGAGTTCTTTACTCTTCGTAATTTTATGAAGAAGGATATACGAGCCCTATCTCGCATGTATCAAGTCCAAAAGAATGACAAAGATATATTCATTTCGCACATCTGTCCGCCACTATTTTGGTCTAGAAGAATAGTAATAAAGTAAACTGACTGGCTCTATTATAATTTAGGATGTACGGTTCTTTTGATTAAGTATCATAGCTCCTGTTCGTATTGACAATCAAGGGATTCGTTGAATTAATGTTGTTGTTTGGTTTGCTGGCTGCCCCTGTGTAGATATTTTGCCATTTTTTTTCCAAACCTTTCAATAATGCCGAATAACCAAGTTAGCTGCCTTGCAACGTAAATGAACGAGTGTAATCCAACGTTAATATCGCTCCATTTAGCGAGTTTCTTTAAAATTGATTTTTTAAAGTTGCAACACGACGCTGTGTATCCGAATATGCGGAACAGCTGAAGTCCATAATAACTATATTGCTCAATTTAAAAAATGAACGGTACGGAGTGTACAGGCTCAATAGCTTGTGGAAGCTGGGGAAGACAAATTAAAATTTGTCGGTTATTTTACCTGTGTATCCGAATATGCGGAGTGGAATGTATTGCTCAAGGTAGTTAAAGGTATAAGGTAAAGCCACTTGCAACCGCTCGTCAGCCACTTAGCTACGAAGGCAGTTGGTGTTTCTGGCTTTCCGAGTGATATCTATAGCTAGGGTTTTACTGCGAAGGAGTTTAATCATTAACACGTTTTGATTTTACTACGAGGAATGTCTCGTGAAAAAAGGAGAGAGACGTTTGCTACAGGGTAAAGATTTATTCCTAACTTAATTTCTCTTTCCGCCAATACAATCCTTGCCGTTCTCTGTCCACCAATGAACTGTTTACTCTTCACAATGTAAAGGCAATATAAACACTCAAAATGGCGGGGAGTTCAGTGACAAGCAAGTAACGTTACTCCTGTTACTGGATAATAGAATATCCAACTAAGGCTTAAACTTCATCCACAAAAGTACATAACCTCAAAATTTCCAGTTTAGCTTACACTTCGATTAGAAAATGACCGAGTTTTAAGCGTAAAATAAGTTGAACGTTCACGGACAAATCACTTTGGCCAGTTTCAACCCATTTTCAGTTAACGTTAAGCTGGTACAAAGAAAATGTTAACTTTAAAATGGAGGTAATTTTACCAATCTTTCCACTAAAAGGCGTACACTATATCCACATTTAAGAGTAAATACAACAAAACGCTAATTTTCGACTTTTATTTCCCCATAAAGCGGAATAACTTTCATCCATTTCGTGTTTTCACTTTTTACAGTGTAAGTAAAATCAATGAGTCTCAAAAGAAAATAACTGTTTCCTGTCCTTATCCCTATCAAGTTTTGGCTTCCTATACTCACTGTGCTTTTCAATCTACATAAAGTTTCTTCTGATCGTGGAAATAAGGTACCGCCTTAATGAATTACTCACCTGATCCCAAAATAGAAAAAAATATAGGTCATTTTTTTTACTTTTTTTTACATTTTAACGGTCATTTTATAGCTCATACTTAGGGATGTTTTAAGTCATCACGTTCCGAGCCCTAATTATTACTTTCCAATTTGGAATTGTTGTATGAATGTGTATGCTATTTTTTTTGTTCATTATATATTTTATGCTAATTGATTTAAGGTATTTCAATTCAGGTTATTATTATCTATACCTATTATCTCTAGAGAGAGCAAATAATTGTGGGGTCCTGCAGGTCCAGCCTATGTGACAAATCACTAGATATATTTCTTTGCTGTATGACACTTTCTGTTAACCCAACAGTGGAGGCCCTTGTTAGCAAGAAATCCTTAACTACAGAAAGTTCCATCCAGCGGAGGGGTAAATCGAAGGAGGTTTGTTACAGACTATATATATATATACCTACGCAGGGGCTGTATTTTCTTCTTGTTTCTTATAAATCTCTTTGAATTTGCTTCACTTAAGTGTTACATTTCCTAGCTTAAGTCTGCATTAAGTTTGGAAGAGATTTTGGCTCGTTTATCACTGCATTTTGTGATCTGAGAGCAAAGCTAGCGACCACATCGATTTTCGCTCTTCTGATGGAACGGATGGTAAAGCCGGGAAAGTCCATAAGTGACTGGTTGATCTAAGCACTGTTGATAACAATTGGGCGTCCTTTGAACTAATTAAGTAGTTAAGATCAAAGTCACTTCTCTTCGTCTCCCATCTGTGTTATTTTTTATATATACTGTGAAGACACTTCCTAATTCATTCACCAGCACATAAAAAAAAATATAGTGTGAATGATATAACAATATGCCTTGTGTCCATCTTCAATAATAAACGAGTTTTCTGACAAGATTGATTGTGCTTTCATAACTAGTTTTTGTGTTTATTAAATCCTAAGCAGACTATATATTATATGTGCTTCCTTTATCTAAAAAAATAGCATTCGAAAGTTTCCCAGTTTAAAGCATATCCTGTAATCAGTATGTAACACAATTTACATTTGAAACACCCAACAATCCAAAATCTTTGATTGAGTGTAGCTTGGTGATTTATATACAGTAATACCCGTAACGACACCGAAGTTTCTCCAGAGATCATTGTAGAATTTTTAATGATGAAATATGAGAGAAATAACTGACAATATTACATGCGTATTACATATATATAATTATATTGAGATATAAATGAATGTCGCTATATTTGTTTCCTTATCACGCCAAAACAACTTGACCGATTGCAATGATTTTTCGCACACCATTAGATATTGATCCAACTTGAGATGCTATCATATTTATGTAAACCGGAAGTGACTGTGTCGAAAAGAAATTAATAGAAACAATAATTTTATTGTTATAACAATGCGATAAATACATTGTTCCCATGCTTATGTTAAAACAACAATTAGAATAACATTGTTGTAAATAAAATATGTAGATTTAGTGTTTTAAAGCATTACCCGTTATAATATTATTTGGCAGTAGTAATTATTATTATCATTATTATTATTATTATTATTATTGTGGTTATAGTAACAGTAGTAGTAGTACTAGTAATAGTAATATTAGTGGTGGCGGTGGTAGTAGTAGTAGCTACAGCATATCTGTACTCATGTTTTAATTAATCATATTTATCCACAATAAAAATGTCAATAGAAAAGCACAGTTGGTCCTCAAGTTTCAACGATGTTTCAGTATTTAAGTGTATAGGAACAAATGAGGAATTTAAGACTTAAATACTTATTACGAGAAATAAGTTTCTCCTGACATTTCCCCCCTTTTACCATGTACACGGAAATTTATTTCCTTTTATAACAATTCACATTTCGAATGCAACTTTACGCATTATACTATCGTGAACATGGTAAATCTTGCTTTTGACAAAAATACATAAATCAGCCCATGATATCACATGCTAATCAATAACGTAAATGTTTCAGGATACTATAGACGTCTATCAGAATATAATCTTTTATTTCCCTTCAAACCGGTTTCTGCCAAATCAAAGTACTTATATGCGAGAAATGATTATAAAATGTATGGAAGATATATAATATACGTATATATCCATGGTGAAAGTAATGTATCAAGTTTACGCTTGCAGGTAGCGCAGCAGCGAATACCACAAATAAATATAATTTTAAATGATGTCAACTTATAATTCATGTTGGAATTTCAACGTTACCAAACAGTTATTTCTGTCTTTATTTGATTTTAACATTTTTTTTTACAAATTCACTACTATACCGTTTGCTAGATGTATACAAACAATTAGGAATTTACAACGTTACCGTAAATTATAAGTATTACGTTTTCACACTCTATGTCGGAAAAATTAACTTGTTTTTCCTAAGCTAACTAATTTATTATTTCAAACCTTAAATCTTTGAAGGACTTGTAACCTTTCAGCCTGTACCTTAGTCCTCCGTGTATCTGATAAAATAAATTCCTTTACTTCACTCAGAATCAAAGTACATGTGAAGTGCACAATATGTCTTGAAATAAGTTCACAATATGTTCCAGTTTTAGCAGGTTTTTGGTGCATACTATATAAACATTTCGTGAATATGCAGTACACCACATTTGTAGTGTACAACGTATAAACTTCTGGTATGCTCCTACCCATTTTAAGTACGAAAAGTTCATTTTATAAAAGCAAGTTTACTAAAAGTAATCTGAAAACGAACTCTAGATAATGTGATCTACGTGAAATATAGACTTAATGTGTGCAAAATATGTACTAAGAGTAAGAAGCCAATAAAAAGACACATTGAGCACACAAAAAACTCTCAATTTTTCAGTGCGTTCACATAAAGTTCATTTTTGGTGAAGTTTTGTGTGTTTATGAAAGTCAGTATATAATTCATTGTCAGTATTTGAAAAAACAATAATAGATAAAAATATTTTAATTCTGAGGAGCCGTAAACTGACAGTTGATTTACATGTCATGGGCAAAAAAATAATTAAGGACTTCAGGTGGAGAAAATTATATCTCTGAAAATTATGAAACGTTAGTCTAGCTGTTCAAGCTGTTGGACGTAGTTTCCATAATCAAGGAAATAAGTTAGAATGTCGACACTGACAACGGATGCATAATATATTGTCTCCTATTCATGTTGTTATAAACATTTCACCTAATTCTATTTTGGGAATCAAACAAGTATAAAACAAAAGAGTTTCCCATTGTCATCTACTATGATCTAGAAAGAACGCCGACAACTGGGAAAGAAGTCGAAGCTACTTCATGGAAGGAATATACTAAGCATACAAACAACTCGTTTTGTGAGATTAATTAGCTATATCACGGAAACCTATCATAGTTTACATTTTAGGATTGGATTTTAATTACAAATTTCTCCTAGTTGTTACACTAACGAATTAAATGTACAGTGTTATTCTTCAAAGCTCAAAATGTACTTTGAACTAAAAACGCATTTCTTGACTTTAACGGATGAGAATAAGTTACGCATGTTTGTAATATTATTCCTCGGCATTTTCTAGACAGAATTGTTTACGATTTCTACGAGATGTGTTGTTTTTTATCTGAAAACTAAATGCTATTTCATCTGAAATCTGTTATACCACCAGCAGCTGCTGAAGGCAAGTTTTTTTTCTTCTCTCGTGCACGCATCATCTAGGAAGAGAATGAAGCTACTCCTTTTGGTTATGACGTTTTCTGATTGCACATTGAGGAGAGAATTTAGAAAGAAAACCATTAGGAAATCTGGCGCACTTAAAACACAGCCTTCGGACATCAACCAACTAATAATCGGACATCCACAGTCTTCAAGGATTTTAGGGCAAGGTTTTTCTTTTGTTTATATCTTGAGAGTATTTACTGCGACAACAAAACCATATGTGTAAGGTAATCAAGATGTCAAATGAAACACCTTATCTGATAAAATGTCCAATAAAATGTTAATATTCAAATTTATATCGAGTGGGAGCAAGAAAAAGAGGTATGACAGGCGGAAGTAGCTAGAGTTTTCGTGTTCTGGTATACCAACCGTATATACCAAAATGCTCTACAATTCAATTTAGCAACCAAAGTGAAGATTTTTTGAAGTGGCATGATATAAACTACACAGATGAAGAAGTAAAGTTGCATGATATAAACTACACAGTCTGCCCGAAACTTTTGAGTACAAAGTCACAAGAGATGCAATTTTGTCTACTGAGCAAAAACTATTTTCTTCTAAATTACACTTGGATATAATGTAATAGGGTAGAATGAAAAGTTCAAACCCCTAAGTGATGGCATTGTCAGATGTTGATACAACTCCTAGCTTATGCAGGTCGTTACTCCCATAATGTTTCTAATTAGTTCAACTTTCTCTGCACACTCTTTACAGTCAAAAGAATTCACTTGTTGAACTATCAATGTTTCCTTTGGATCACACATTCCTTCAACCAAACCTCTTTTTCAATTTTGGAGTAGGAGGTGGCGGAGAGTAGGATGGCCTGAAACCTCTCATTCAGCCTGTCATTTATTATATTTCCATTGTACACTACAGTTTCTGTTTCATGTATCTGCAAATTCTTTAAAATAACACAAGCGTTGCACCAGAGTTCTATCCACTCGGCTTATTATTTAAAGAAAAATGTATTTACGACTTTAAAGATGTGTAAGGTTAGTCATAAGCAGATGCAGAGATCAATTGATGGAGCGCTAGTTGAAAGCCAAATATGCAGTGTTAAACAGGACCTTACTTGAGCTGCAGCAGACTTGACAATTAAGAAGAAACATTCTTCGTTTCTGGTCTTCTTCCGTCTACTAAATTAAATACAACGCCGGCATTTAATACCCAGTAGCTTAGGCTTTTAGTTGAAGACGTAGGTTTTATTCCTGCAAACACCAAAAAAATAGGTTACATTTTCTTGAAAGTATCCGTTCTTATGTTAGTGGTTCTCAACCTCTTCTATATCTAGCTATTTCATGATTTTTCTGAATGCAGATGTGCCACAGCACTCATACACCAAGGCAATGCCTATGGTTAGAAATGGTTTAGTCAAAGCTGGCTTACATTGTAATTGGGGATACCCGGTGTCGGCTATTTTCAATTAAACTTTCCTACTTCACTGTCTCACTCACAATATTGTTACGATACATTGAACATGACCAAAGAAACTTTCTTTCCTCATTGAAAAGTAAAGTAAAAGACCGAAAATGATATGTTAATGATTTCTCATTCAACAACTTTACTCTATTTACGGAGGAAGCATAATTATATTGATGTTAAAACATAGAATAATGACGAATTAGGGCTATGAATGCATAAAACGTGCGAGAACGGCAGCATATGCTAGCAATGTAACATGACGACTTCCACCAACCACGGCACACATGCACTAGGGCCATCTAAAAGGAGCATCGACACATGATGTGTACAACTACGGGAGAAGAACGTGCCAGTTAGTGCTGGCGTAAAGTACAGAGGTGTTCGTCTTTGGAGTTAATAAGTGCTTTCACGAGGACGCAATTTAGACAATGTGTTACAGAAGAGGATGATCAGGCAAATTGGAAGTGGAACGAACACTAAAGTCACTCAGGCGCTAAATGTGAAGCAAAGTGTCACCTCCAGGTTGTGATGTAGGTTTCAAAACACTGCACAGGTGACGTCCGAAGGCGATCCATAAAAGGTCGATCAAGGATCACAACCCCTCAGTAGGACCGTTACCAGACACTAAACGCAAGACGTAATCGACCCCTGTCTGCCCGACAAATGGCTTTAGAGGTAGCAGCAGTATCAGGACCACGCGTAAGGTAAAATGGGTTTATGGGTGGTAACAGCACTATGGCTTACGTACCACGGTTTTCAAGGCAAAGTGTGTATCCATGGTTGCATACTCTGGTATCTACGCCAGACTACCCGTAGTGTATGTCCCGCTCAACCCTGTGCAACAGCAGGCCTAGTTATGGTGGAGTGAGGAATATCGGCACAGGACAAGTGGGGCCGAGTAAATTTACTCCGACGAGTTGCGATATACTCTACAAGCTAATTCGCGACGCACACTGTTCTGGAAAGAACACAGAACCAGCTACGATTCGTAGAACCTCACGGAATGGGACCGGTATTGTAGTGGCGGTGTACTGGTGTGGGATGCCATAATGCTTAATAGACGTACAGAGCTGCTCATCTTCGAGTGTGGTACTATCAACGCTCGGCGGCACAGAGACGAGGTGCTGGCTGTGCTGAGCCCATCATTAATTTTAATTGTTGATAACGCAAGATGTCATCGAGGTAAGCTGGTGGAGTTTCTTCAGAGGGAGGATATCCAACTTTGTAGTGGCCAGCACGGTTCCCAGATCTAAACTCTATCGAATATGCGTGGAATACGTTGGGAAGGCGAATTACAGCCAGACATCCGCCTCGATGGCAGAGCTCTGTACTGCCCTTCGAGAGGAATAGGAACGTATTTCAGTTGACCTTATCAACGCCCTGATTACAAACATCGCTGTAGAGCCTGTGTAGCTTCCAGGGGCAACCACACACCATGTCGATTGCCAACATCCATCACAATAGCCAGGTTCTCCATGTTCTTCTACGTATAGCTTTTGCCTCTTTGGGGTCATGTTTAATTAAAATCTATTTTTTTGAAGTAGAACTGTTTCTTTTCGTTTTCCCTTCACCTGCGATACCCTTATATATATGTCTACCCGTTTGTGGTTCCTTGGACCGTTCATCTTTGCGCGTATTGCAAGAACTATCCTTATGCTATTCTTCTGGACACCAGTGTATAAGGAAACAAATAAAGCTCTGTCAGATATTGATCCTCCCAAAAAAGAGAAACGAGATAACCTGAAAGAAGAAATAATTGTAAAATCAGACATCGTTCTCATCAACAGCAATAATCTCCCTTGAACACACGGGCAGACCATTTGTCCCACGGTGGTAGAAGTAAGTGGAACGTGAACCAAAGATGTCTATCAACGTGTTTCTTCACCTCGTTGAGGCTTCGATACAGATTCGAAAGTTCAATATCAAGGAAATCTCGGGACCACATTAGTGTTTTCGAACCAGGTCGCATACTGCTATCACGGGAGACGTTAATAACATGTGACTTTGCGTCGTCCTATGGCAGAGTTCACCCTCTACAATTTATAAGTTTTGGCTCCACTGTTTTAGCTTTATCATGCACAAATTCCAATTGTTGCGGAATACAGTTGCATTATCTTTTGGCCAGGTACCAGACCTTTTAGGGTGTATGGTAAAATAATATATGGATTTTTATATTTCCTTCCAATAACATAACAGTAGAGCTGATGTCGCATGATACAGTCAAAGACTTCAAAGTTGCGCTAACCAAAATTGATGTTCTAAACTTGTGTAATGGCAGCGCAAAGAATTCCCAAAGGTAATAGTGGATTTCTTTAAATGATATGAAGTAAAGTTGGTCCTAAATGATTATGAATGGGATAGCTTTCTAGCAGATAAAATAATTCATTTGCTTCCAGTCGATATATTAAACAGATTTCATAAAGCGAAGGATTTTATAAAAATGAGTAGTTGTGTAACAACAGGAAGTAAGAATTACATTTAACAAATGTTTTGTTAGTTTGTTATCAATAAGATAGATTTCATTGTCTAGTAGGATGGCGGTGATTACATATATCATCTTTATTCACACAGAAAGCCGCCTTAGTCATGCTTATTTCAAGCCGTTTTTACCTCACATTTTTTGTGAATTCCGTTCTTTCTTTAGGAAATCCTTTACAATTTTTAATCCCTTATTGTACAATTTTGTAACAAGCATTTTTGGATAGTGGAAGTTTGAAGTCTTTGACTATACGATGACGCATCAGCTCTACTGTTAATACTCTCAGAAATATGCACTTCTGAAGTGAATTGAATCATGATTTCAGCAACCTGTAGCTCTGAAAAGTGCTGGAATTTCCACCCAGGTGATTAAGATATTTTCCCTTAGATTTTATATAATATCAGAACTTTGTTGGTGCATTACCTTACCACACTATATATAGGGTGTTTCCAAATCCTTGTTCATAAATGAAACGCCTTGCTATGGACATCAAACCTGATCAACAAATCTTAGTAAGCATGATCCAAAAATGCGTGTTTTCAAGATATAGTGTTACAGTGTTTGGAACTTCGAGGCTGATAAATGAATTACAATGCTAGATACAGTGACTGTTCAGAACGAAGCCGAACATTCTTTGTAAACTTTATATATAAATACGTGGAAGAGAAAGAACGGTGACGGTGCCTAGCTGTAAGGTTGGACATTAACTGGCTTAGTTTTGAAACTTGGTGTTCACCTCAGTAACTAAGTAGAGCACATTGAGTGCAGGTATGTTTAGTAATCATGGCGATGGTCGTAAAGTTACTAGAAGAGTAACGAATATGCATGAAATTCCGTGCCAATTTGCACATACCTTTCACAGAGATATTAGACATGTTTCATGAAGCCCATGGTGAGAAAAGTAGAACACAATTAAGAATCGTACAGTCTTTTCAAAGGGGTTGAGCCTCTAACAATGAGATCGAAAAATAAGACAGGTTTTCCCATTTACCTATATCGATCATGTGTAAAGGATACTAGAAGTCATACGTACAAACCGTAGTCCTACCGAAATTGCTGCCCAACTGAAAATAAATACAGGCTAGTGTCAAGTGATTTTGAAAAATAAACTGGAGATGCAACATGTTGTCGCAAAGTTTATGCCACTTCTTTCAACAGGCGAACGAAAAGGGAGCCGTGTCAAGATATTGTTACGCGGTGTGAGTTCTACCCAAACTTCCTGAAGCTGACGATCACTGATGATGAACTTGAGTATTCGGATATGATACGGAAAAGAAATAGAATTATCAGTGTGGGCTGAAAGATCCTCACCAGGGCCAAATGAAGCACGATTCAATAAATCCTATGTTAACATGATGCCAATCGCCTTCGTTAACTGATAGGATATCTCCGATTTGGATTGGAATGTATGCCACGTGATTCAACTATCCGTTAACGTCATACAACAATTACGAGAAAAGATGTGTATCAAGTTTCAATGTTTCATCATGATAATGCACGTTGCCATTCCTCATTCGTTTTACGTGATTTTTGGCAGAACGTTTAGCATCTGATGTCCCACAACGAAGCAAGTCCCGTGATTTGGCATCAACCGACTTCTTTTTAGGTAAGCAGAAACCAACCCTAAAATGCAATAGATTTCAGACCATAGACATCCATGAGAAATCGCCATGGTACCTCCACGACATTCCAAAATTGGAGTTCCAGCACACATCGGAGAACGCTTAAAGCAGTCAGTGCATAGTGAAGGGGTGTACTTTGGAGGACGCAGATATCGCTAAATGGCGATTATTGCCATTTTCACCTTGTTTCAAAAGTTTTTTTTGGATGGCCTTTGTATAATTAAAATTTCTTGATAAATCAGAAATAATGAAGAATTGGGAACATATGTTGATAGATGTCGATGGGTGGGAAAAGAATGAACTTTATAAATTACAATGTGGGGGTCATTGCGGTAACAGTGTTCCCAACCTGATATATATTTTCTCAAATGGCATCACATCAGTAGTTGGAGGTGTTTGGTATCTAATAGTGATTGTATACACAATATGTGATGCACAGAAGGCAATGTTACAAATTGTGTGAAATATCACGGGATAGTGCCAAGGACATGTCTGGTACTCAATAGGCAATTGATGTTAAATCTTAAATTTTAAATTATGTCAATGCATGAAATGTCAATAACAAACAAACATTGGTTTGGTGCACACATATTGTCGACTAAGAAAGGAAGTATAATATCCCCTGTGGACTAGTTGTTGCTGCTGTTATTCTGTGTGCACTGGATAAGGTGATCCTTAATTGTAAATGCATATGAGATTGCACAATCGAGATTAATACATCTTTTCTTGCAGGTGATTGAACATGGAGTCTCAAGTCAAGAGAAACGAGCATTTCTGGCACAGTATGTTAAGTTTTACTGAGGTGTACCAACGTCAACCGCTAGAATATTTGTCTATTGTATGGCGACAACGCCACTAGTGAGAGGACTGCCCAAAGCTGATATTCGTGTCTCAAAAAGGGACAGTTCAACATAAAAAATGCCTCGTGGTCTGAACGGAATTGGACTTTAATGATAACCATTTCAATGCATTAATTCATAAGAATACACACTAAACGACACGGAATTAGCCACACAGATGGACTGTGACACTATAATTGAGGGCAGACACTGGAACTCCAATAGGAAGGTGAAAACACTTTTCGTGCATGGGTTTCCCACTTGCTTAGCGAAGAGAACAAACTCAAGCGTGAAGCAATATGTGCCTTCTTACTCGCTCTGTTTACCAACAACAACCTCTTTTGTCCAGAATTGTCACGTGTGACGAAACGTCTTTCTATCAACGTTACACACCGCAAACAATTGCTGAGATTAAACAGAAAGGATGCACCTCATGTGAAAAGTAAACAGCATTCATGTAACACATTGTTGTGTATTTGGTGGAACCAAAAAGAAATTATTCACTATGAGCTTCTCCCTAGAAATGTGACAATTACTCATGCACTGTATTTCGAATAACTGCGTCGACTCCGATACTGCTACCAGTATTACGAAGAAACGACTAGAAAGACGTTATCCCGTGATTCTACAGATGAGCAACGCCAGACCTCACACTGCAAACGTGACGGAAAACGTTCTTCAAGGCTGTTAATGGAGCTGTTTCTCCACAGAACTTCAATCCAACATTTTCCCCAGACCTCGTGCCTTCAAAGTATACCAGGTGCATAAATATGAAACCGGAATTTATGTACAGAAAAGACACAGTGATTGGATGACAATGCTAAGAACTAGTTTATTCGAAGTATTCTGCCATCCTTCCGGCAATGTGTGGATACCAGACCAAAAAAACTGTGCCTCTTGTGCTGCAAACCAGTTATCAAGCCATTTTCGTAAGATGTGAAGCGCTAGTCAGCAAGTGCGTGTCCAATGAATGCAAATAAGTGAAAATCGGAAGGCGCCAAATCTGGTGAGTAAGCCGCATGCGGAAGGATTTCCCAGCCAAACGTCCCAATCGTTTCCTTGACCGGTTTTATTGTGTTGGAGGGTGCATTATCGTGAAGCACAATCACTTTATATTGTCTTTGGTCATATTCTGGTCGTTTTCACGCAAAACTAGATGTAAATCGATCATTTGTTGTCGGTAACGTTGGGTATTAATGGTTTCGCTAGATTTCAGCAGTTCATAATAGATCACTCCCTTCTGATCCCACCAAACACAAAGCATTGTCTTCCGTCCATAGCGATTTGGTCTTGCAGTCGATGTCGCCGGTTCTTCTGGAGTTACCCATGATTTTTTACGCTTAGGATTCTCGAAGTAGATCCACTTTTCGTCAACAGTCACAATTCGATGGAGAAACAATTTCCTTTTGTACCTGGCGAGCAGAATTTCGCAAGTGGTTTTTTGGTTTTCCTGCTGTCGTTCAGTCAATGCATGTGGAACCCATTTTCTCACCTTCTGAATCTTACCAACGGCTTTTAAACGTATGGAAATTGCTTCTCGCGTCACATTTAATTGATCCGCGAGTTGATGTTTCGTTTGAGCGTCATCCTCATCCAACAAAGCTTGCAATTCGCTGTCTGCAAACTTTTTCTGTGGTCTTCCACGTTCTTCGTTCCTCACGTCAAAATCACCACTTTTAAATTCTGTAAACCACGCATAGCACTGTGACTTACCAAGAGCATGATCACCGCAAGCTTCGACAAGCATACGATGCGATGCTTCAGCAGTTTTCTTCAAATGGTAAAAAAAAAATCAATGCGTTGATCGTAGTTTGTTGGTACAAATTGCGCCATGTTCAACGCTATTAAACACTACACTATGACATAAAACTTGTCTGGTTGTAAGTTTCAAATCGTTATCAGCAGTCAAAACAAACAAGTGGCGCCAAGGACGCAGTTTTACGGTAACCACAGGGAAAGCTAACGCCGTCTATGCACAAATTCCGGTTTCATATTTACACACCTGGAAATCTGTTCCGTGTACTGTCAAGTGCATTGCGTGGTAGAATCATCTCCGATGAGGCGGCAGTGAACTCTTGGCTTATTCATTTCTTCGCCCAGAAACCAGAGGATTCTTCCCACAGAAGGATCACGGAACTCCCTAAACGTAGGGACATAGTCATGCATAATGGTGTAGACTAAATTATTGATTAGTATACTGGAGTTACTGTCTTCCTTGACTCGTTGCTAGTGCTTGCAAGGAACGGTAAGAACACCGACAGAAATTCAGTACCTACCCAATATCAGCACAGGGTACATAAAATTCTGCAAATGTGAAACAATACAACGTCACAGAAATTGATACTCATCAAAGCGGGAATTAGTTGCACAAATTTTATTCTTGATCTCACCTTTGAAAAAGAATACACGTGGAGGTCAAAAACATATTAACAGGTTATCATTAGGTTCATAAAAAGGAAACCCGTCGAGGGCTAAATTAGGTACTAAACTGAAAATACGTGGTTCGAACTTAAATAATTTAAAATATCAAAAATACGTTGCATTTAATATCTTGCTTTTATATGTAATGTTAAGTATCCCAGTTACGTTAGTAGGAAATAGTCTATATAAATTGTTGCCTCATACCATAACTGGAATCTTGGAGATGGTATTCTAGCACTTGCCTGGTGTAAATCCAAAGACCTAGTTCAATTGGGAACTGCGAGGAATAATATCCATGGGGCTCATTGAGTACCTCTAATATACATTGGGGGTGCTTGAGTACTAGGAATAATAACTCGTATTACAAAACAAGGGTGTTTATTAGACCCATGGATTACAAATATCTAACCAGAGATGGTTGAAAAATAGAACCCATAAGAATACACTAGAAACAGACCTAGTTTCATCAAAACTTCACTTATCTTTGATCCTGTCAGGATTATGGGCGACAATACTCGAACCCAATACTCTGTAACGACCCCCAGCACCATCGGGTGTTCGTTGCATATATTCCTCCTTCTTTTTGTGTGTTTTCTTCTTTTTTTCTGAAGCTCTGCTGATTCAGAGACGAAGGTTATATTTTCTTCAGCCGACGGCAGCACTATTTTAAAGAGATTTTACTCGTACTAGTGTAAACACATTGAGCCTATCTCATTATCTCTCTCATTGTTGAAATGGCAGGATTTTATTCTTTATTAATTGCTCATTTACTACTTAGTTATTCTTTGAATATCTTATTGCCTTATATTATTCATTAAATTTTTTCTTGCTTTAATCATACACAATCTTTAATATTTGATTGTTGCTTTTATTTTTGCTATGTTAGTCAAGTTGCTCCGCCCCTTCCTCTTTTTTGGTTCCGGTTGGATTATCGCCTCTCATTGACTATTTGCTGAGAGAGACAGTTCATCATGGTCAACAGGTTGTAAAGGCTGTAGCAATAATGGCTGTGTTTAAATTACAGATTATGAAAGCAACCAGGTATATCTATAATTAAAGTATGATAAAGCAGTCTTTCCATTTTGAAGAGTACACATAGAAGCGGTTTCTAAGACCGCAGTTGTTATAAGCAGAATATTAAATGCAGCATTTCGACGTTTGAGCTTCCATATTAGCCCGACAGGAGGTGAACGATGAACATCTCATTGTGGTTTGATTATGTGTGTGTGAAGTGATTTTGATTCGTATATGTATGGTATACAGTGTTTTCCATTGTGCTTTTTGTTTAAATCAAATATAATTAATTCATTGTGGGTCTGACCCCCTTTCTAGTGTGTGTGATAGTGAAAGTATCTTCAACATGTGAGTGGTGTGGTTTCCTTAAGTTATTTGCAAAGTGAATATGTATGTTTAATTTTGTTGACTTCTGGGATCGAGATTTCCAAAATTCAGGTATGTATGGCTAGTAGTTCAAAATTCTCCTCTCTCTGAAATCCAGGTCTGTTCCATATGTTTGGTAGTAAAAGTTCAGTACGGTAACCTGCTTTGAAAGAATAGAAATTCTCACCTTGCACCTTGCACAATGCAATGTTTAGAAAATGCACTTCCCATCTTAGCATTTTAGATTTTGGTTTTTGGATATTGAAGTCGCTAAGTTGCATATGATTCCGATAAGATTATCTACAGTAATAAACTGTGAAATCAAACGTATCGTAATGCTTTATTTCGGTTAACTGGGTTCAAAATATTTTCGTTGCTTTCGGTTCCGTAAGTCAGACTACGCAAAAAGAAATTGTGTTCAAGTAAATTTTACCTAATCCAAACTCTAGTTCTCAAGTATGTTTTATCAAACTGGCGGTTAGGTTGTGTTGGTTTAAATTGTAAACACGTACTAAAATTTTGACAATAATTATTTGGAAGTTCAAATCTAATTTCTGCCCAGTAAATACCATTGTATTAATCGTTTTACAGTAGAGAAATGTTGCGTCTGTAATAGTGGAAATTCGTTTTAATTGGGTCAAAGTGTAATTTGCCTAACCTAAAGTTTTGGAACTGAAATACCACAATCAGTTTTGAAAATATGTGTGTGAAATGATGGCTCTGCTCAGATGCAGAGCATTACTGTAATTCTTCTCGTTTTTACCTGTTATATGAAATTTACAGCACTTTTGGAAACACGTTTTGATGTGCTAAAGCATTCATTCAGAAACTTTTTTAAAAAAGAAAATCAGTTATCAAATTTGCGTTTGTTTTTCCTAAGCAAAAATAAATACATTTTAGGAGATATTCTTTGTATGAAGGGTTTTATTAAGAATTAGGTAGTTTATCACCATAGTATATAGCTGTTTGAAGATTCTCAACCTTTCGTTATTTCAGTCCGCGGAGTAATATTTTTCTACGTGTATATGATATAAAATGGTTCAGATGAAGTTAAGTTCGGATGTTTTGATCAGTTATGTCAGTGAATTTTAGAGAATAGTCAAATCAGTTAAGTTTATCTAAATTTCGCGATGAATGCTAACTTGCGCGTGGCTGCGTTAGGCCTTGTATATTTTAGTGACTAACCCTTCAGTAGGTCCGGCCCTCAGGACTTCGTGTACCGGGCGAAGAATGCGTGGTTTAAGCTTGTAAGAACGGGGTAGGATGTTGGATACCGGAATGAAGTTGCAGTTTTTGACTTGGGCGGGTGCACAAGTCTTCGATTGTTTTCTTCGAGCATGTCTTATCTTAAGGTTTTCTTTCTTCCTTCTTCAGCATTTCTTTAATGAGCACTGAGCTCGGAGAATGCAGAATTGGGAAGCTGATGTGGGTTTTGAGTGCTGTTTCCTGCGGGATGTTCTCGTCAAAGTCTCCCCCCTTTTTCCTTAGGGGTCTTTTCTTCGAGTTTTAGCCTTCTGCTTTTCGCCAACTCCTCTGCGTTTTGGCACTTCTGTTCGAACTTCTTACATGCATGCTTCATGTTGTAGATTAGTGCGTATATTGTCTTCGATAATATTATGCTGAAGCAAGGCATCGAAGTGTAGCTACCCCCCCCCCCCCTCCTTGTTTTCAAGTTCGATTGCGGTTCACTTTTGTTTCTTTTGTGCCCTCTTTTGTGGCGTAGTGCAGGCTTGTCTCCCGCGTAGGTTTAACCACGTTATATGAAGTTTTAGGTAATCCCCCTTTGCCGCGGGCCCTCTGTCTGCTATGAACCATTCCACGGGGTGAAACTGTAGGTGGCTAAACCTGTTTCTAAGCCAATATTAAACCAATAATGTTCGACGCACGGCCTACTGAACTCCTCATTGTGTTCTGAACATCACTGAAAAATAAATATTGTTTCTAACTATGCTTGATTGTATAATTAACCAAGAAATAAATCTGCTTATTGACATTGTTAGTCGTCTTTTCTAAACTTTACATTCTTTGGTGTAATTCAAACACTTAAAGAATAATATAATGAATGGCGATATCGATTTAACGTATTTAGAGAAGACAGATATGAAAGTATCAAATCATTCCATCGAGCCTCCGTAGCTCAGTGGTAGAGTTTTGGGATAAAACATTCGGAAGGTCGTGGATTCGATCCTGACCGAATGTTTTTCAGGGTTTTTACTCAGTGACACCAAGCAAATACCGGGATATCACTTTCAACATAGGCCTTGGTCGACACTTTCCCAAATCCTTTCCCTCGCGTATGCCGGTATAAGCCTTACATGCCTACAGGCCATAAATAAAATTCATTTCAATAAAATCATTCATTATTAAAATAAAAATCTTGAATTAACTTGTAATCTCAAATCCAATATCATAAAACAATTGCTTTAGTATTATGTGATATTTAAATCACGATCACTACTATTAGCGGCGCATCTCTAAATAAATATGTCCTCCCCTCATGCTTGCGTAAAAAATCACGTGTGTAAAATTATTAGAAACGGATAAATGAGCAATCGAGCTAGGATGTAATGGCCAACTCATTTTTTTTATTTACTGACACATACGATGAAGACCTAACTGAGCAATTGGTAAAGAACTGAACATACGATTCCTCGCAATCATGCTAAAGAATCTTCATATGTTCCATAGATAAAAATTTGCATACACAATAAAATATTTAAATTTATTTCAATCTTCTCGTTCATATTTAATTTAAAACTGAGTAGGTAAGTTGCATTTGCAAGGAAGATTTTCTTTTTTTTCTGATTTATACTCCAAGTAGGAATTTTCTTGTTTCCAAAGAGAATATTTCTACTTCCTTTGTTCCTTTGAAATGATTTCTCTAATAACTCATTAGAAACTTGAGAAATCCTTGTAAAATTTTTGAGGACCTAAAGAAAGTTGAACCTTTTCCTCTATGCAGCCTTTTGCTTCAACATTCTTAAGACAACAAAAGTTTATTTCTGACGTTGAAAACTTTTACATTACGTTCTAATGACAACGACATGCCAGATTCAGTCCCTTTCAGCTCTGAATACTTATCTGAAGAGAAGAAATAACTTGTTGATTTAGTTAATGGAAACGTAGGAAATTTGACGTCAACATGTATATATGCGCCAAACGCTTGTATTTACGTTGTTTCTAATTTTCCCTCCAGTTATATTCAATGTTTGCAGTTTAATCATTTGTTTATTTTCCACTTAAATTTCAGTTCAAAATATGACTTAAAGTGACATCTCAGTAGAGTACTGAAATTTCACTTATATCTAATTTCATGTACTTACTTTCGTATTTCCTTGCACTACTGATGAGGAACGCTCTTGGGCTTGAAAACTTAATTTAACGAAACTTTAATGAAACCATAACATTACGTTTCTGACATGTTTCTCAAGCATTTCATCTGAAAAATCTGCTGTGAGTAGCAGTGATCCCCGATTGACCAAAGCTCAAACTATTCTGATGATTCGATACAGAACAATAACTTGTTTCTAACTTTATTTATTTAGACAAGGTTTCAGATACAGCAGTACTGCAATGTTACACTGAAAACATTAACATATCGCTAGGCCTACTGAACAATCATAATATTAACATTATTTGTAGTCTGAATGACCGAGAGGTTAGCGCGCTCGCTTTCTGTGAACATGGTCGCGGGTTCAATTTCCGTCAGATTGCATTCAACAGAGTAGTTCGGAGTCCATATTAACAAAAGCTGTAGGCCCCGTTCTTTAAAGTTCACCAGCTCGTTTAGGATCTTAATAAAAATATAATGAATCAGTCAACGTTATTTACTAACCTAACAATACCATTAATACTAAATCAAAGGTACGATTAGATAAGTTTTCTTAGCTCCTTTCGTAAAGCTTGTTTGCAGCTGAAAATGTCGTGGTAGGCCATTATATTCAGACACTATTCTGTCCTGGTGTTGCGTGTGTGAATATGTTGCTATTACGTGTGATATGAATAGGTATACGATTGTGGAGTTCTGAAAGCAGCAATTCAGAGAGGACTATAACATTTGTTATTTTAAATATAAATTGCATGCCTACCAGATTTCGTCTTGTAGAGGCTGCTTGAATATTTCAAATATTCACAAGTTTAGGGTTGCTTAAGGATCTCGTAGAAGGAACGACTGCGGTGAAGAAACTTAAAACAGAATCAAGGTGTGTCAAGTGAGAAGAAGTCATATTCTATACAAAAGAGCAATATTCCAATTTAGGTGAAACGAAACCTTTGAAGAATATAATAAGAGTAGAAAAACTTTGGAATTATGTGAATCTGTACAGGAAACTAAGTTCAGAAAAGAGCAGTGCCATGAAAAATTCACAAGAAGTGATCCGAAGTTGATTCGTTTGAGATGTAGTAAAATGATTTCAAAATGCTAAACAATTGTACTTTTCTGACGATGTAGTGCAGGGATTCTTCCAGGATATTCTCTTTAGGGGTGCTAGGCTATAATTAGTAGGTTATAATAGGTGTAAGTAGAATTTTACAACTTTTCTATAAATCTTTAACCATAAAATATTAAGTTGGGGGTGTTCATTAATTTGCAGGGGTGACGCCTCATTGGGTGGTTCAAGCAGAATCACTGGCGTAGTGTGCTTGTGTGACTTCTGATTATACTGAAATTAAAAATGGAAGGTATTTACATTTTGGAGTTAAAAACATATACCAAATAATACAACTATTTAGTATTGTGTTACTCAATGTCGCTTTGATTATTTTTTTATTATATAGTTACAGGTTCAAATCCATCATGTCTTACAACTTACACTTTGCTAAAACCAGGAAAGGAAAAATAGGAAAAGTATCGGGTTACTATTCCAGATTTCGATTCGCTGAACTGAGAAAAACTATTCGAAATGTCCAATCCAGCATGTCTCAAACCTGTCTCTAATACTTGGCTGAAGTTAACGACCGTTTACATTAGAGCAAGGACTTTGAGTCCCTGGCTCACATTTTCTGTAACAAAATCCGTCACCAGGGTTGTTAAATAAAAGCCAATTCTTACATATTCAGAATAGATCTTTAAAAAATAGAGGAAATGCTCGCTGCCTTCTTATAAAGGCGTACCGGGTTCGATTCCCGATGGGGAGCACAACTGTTTCGGTGTGTATTACAAATCCTAGGTCCCGTCCTTTGGATAGCATCTTCATCCGATATAAGTCAATGGCAAATCATTGTGGGAAAATCTTAAACCCAATACCACATCTGATGTAACTCAACCTAATGTGAACTCTTTCAAACAGTAGCATATATTGTGGTGCAACTAATCAACTAACACCAATACCTGGCCATGAAGAAATTTCAGATTCCCTTTAATAATAATCAGAGCCATAGATTCAGATTCAGTCCAGGCCAGAAGATAGGAAACCAACACCTACTAATGAGTGAACAATTAACCAACATATCGTTTTGCAGTCATAATATACTTGAGCATGCAGTTAACATTTGTACATATAATATCCATCCTTAAGCTTGCAACCAACACCTCCTAATATGAAGACGTGCAGATAAGTTATTAGACAATCTTACCAAGTTCGAACACTGTTCAATAACGCTGCTGAAGCATTGATTTCTATTAAAATTCACACATCTGCATATTCTCCATAAAGCAGATCATTAAAAACCAATAATGTCAACCATAGAATCGACTTCAATACAATCCTTTCCATCCCAACGTGATAAAGCTTAACGCAAGCTTGAAACCATATCCAGCACCCACCAAGTCAATAAAGACGTGATTAGACAATTTCCTTGCAATTCATCTGACTGCAATGTGATGATCACTATTTACTGTCAATACAATGATACATCGAACAACAAATATTAATCACCATGCTGCATACAAAATAAAGGCAAGTGCATAGTAATCGTTGACTTGTTATCTTAGTTCTTTCACTGTTGAACCCCAATTATTTCATCTGTTCCATACTACTTCATGGCTACGATAAAATATCCTAACATTGCGAAAGTGTGCTTAGAGACTCCTGAAAAATTACAAAGTAACACGAAAATGTTTCCAATAGTCAAAAGAACAATTATAACCACATTTGTCTCTGAAACGGTTTAATAATCTAAATAAACCTTACAATGTGACTTTACTATAAATCAAGAAAGGATGTCCTCTTGCTATCAAACCATAATTAACGTGCAACGTTCTACAATATTATCTGGAAGGGTAAATATGTCATCTGCTGGAAATATCATGTCCAGTAGTAAAACGTTCCAGCTCTTTCAATCGCAACATATATCTTCTTTAGGAAGCAAACATAAAAGTTTTAATGCATTTCATGGTTTATCTGAATGAGTCTTGACTTATCTGAATTGACTTACTCAGCCGATCGTTAGTAAAGTCTCCCATCTTGAAGAATAGAGATGATTTTTCTGTAACCGAAGTTAATGTAAGTAGAAAGTATAAAAAGTATCGAAACCAGAAACGGTTTCTTATCTGCATGAGCATTGTCAGTATTGTTTGCTGAAACGAGAAATACGTCATCATCTGCGAAAACCACCTCCACTTAATCAAACCATATATGTTCCATCGTTTAGAGGTAAAAAATCAATGTGTTCTGTAAGCAGAAAATGTAAAGATTTTATAGCTACAAATAGTCTGTTATTCGAATGAGCATTAATTTCGACCGATCATCATTTAAATATTTTCTCCGTTTATGTTGTACCATATTTAAGTAGAGATATTGGCAGACTTGATGTGATGTATCACCTTGAAGGACGAAGGTGTTTTCCAGTGGTCTATAATAAAAATAAGATTTTCATTCTGTTACATCTTCGAGCACGAGAAATATGACATCATTGCAGAAATAATCTCTAGTTAATTAAACCATGTATGTTCTATCGTTTAGAAGTACAAACATATCTTCTGTAGGTAGAAAATATAACGTGTTTGTAACTTCAAAAGGCCTGTTATTCGGATGAGATCTAATTTATTCGTCCAACCATCAATGTCTTCTCCCTTTATGTTTCAATATATCTGAGGAGAGATGTGTCCTCTGGTCGGCAAACAATAAAGATTTCATATGATGTTACATCATCTTGAATCACGAAGGTGTTTTCCGATGGTCCATAATAAAAAGGTTTTCATTCTGTTTCATTTTCTGGAACAATAAATAGCTTCATCTGTGGTAACCATATCTAGGGAATCAAACCATGTATGTTCTATTGTTTAGAGATGCCAGCATCTTCTGTAAGCAAAAAAAAGTAAAAATTTTAAAACTCGTACAAATTGTGTATTTTTGCATTAACATTATTCAGCTAGCCGTCATTAAAATCTCTCCACAGTTTACGTTATATAGTACTGTATAGTGAAGGATTTGTGTGATCAGAAGAAGGATAGAGAAATTGTGATGTACGTAGTGTAATAAGTGGAAGGACGGACATCTTTAATAGCAAGCAACCTATGAAAATATATCTAATACGTTATTTTTACAAAAGTACTGTTTTGCATAGATGGTCTCTTTTGTACTTAGAAAAGTAAAGTATCCCTATATACGAGATCGTGGTGAAAAATAATGAATCTTTTTTGTGTGTGTGGGAAAACATTGACAATATAAAACAAAAGCAGGTACATTATTAGAACTTTAATCTCCGGTTCTCAATAATTATTTCCTTACATAATCGCCATGTCGATAAACAAATTTCTGCCAACGAGTGAGCAGTTTCTTAATGCCGTCAGTGTAAAATTCTTCAGCCTGACGACGGAACCACAGCCATACTTCCTGCTTCACTTCATCGTCCGATTCAAAACGTAGCTTGTCAGATTTCCGAAAAAATGAAAATAGCATGGGGCTAGATCTGGGCTGTATGCAGAATGATGTAGGACAGAGAAACAAAGGTGCTGAATGTTTAAAGTTTCATTACACTAGTGTGAGTGAGAGCATTATTGTATTGAATGAGAGGTTCCATTTTCAACGAACTCGTTAAATCCGTGCTTTCAGTTGTTTGAGAGTGTTACAGTACTCATCAGAGTTGTCTTCCTTTAGTCATGCATCCTATTGGCACTACACCACGAAAGTTCCCGAAGGCTGTCAGCATTACTTTCTGTGCTGATGCCACAGCCGTAAACATTTTTGGTACACTTGATCCTTTTGGCGGTACTGTATGGAGGTCAGGGTCGAAATTTTTTATCCAACTTCCATCACCTGTGAGAATGTTCTTTAAGAAATCATCATCTTCACGTTCATGGCACTGAAGCAACTGTCCATTCTGTTCTGTTTCATGTCAGGAGTTAGCTTGCGCGTGAACCACCGTGACAAAGTTTCTGGTATCCCAGATCCAGCACCATATCCATAGGAGGGCTGATCCCCCCCCCCCTCTCTAGCATATTCTAAGTCGGATCTCAACTGTCAAAATGAAGAAATATTTTAAGATTTTAGAAGTAATAGTCGTTGAATGCTACAGTTCCTCTGTAAGTTCCTATTTTTTTTCTGTAACGATGTTTGATCGGCGGAAGCTAGCCACATTTCTGTGTGAATCTGCTACGTATACGTAAGTTACGGCCCTGCCTAGATATGCGATTATCACCTTCACTCGATCCCGTGATATGCCAAACTTTGTAGCAAAATTCTTTTGTGTGATTCGATTTTTCTCCCGAATCAGCTCATCAGTGGTAACCCTCCTCTTCGTTGTTTGCCACACAAGTCAAGATTCGCTCCGGGTGTTTTTTTTTCTGTACGAGATCAGCGTCTTACTGTACTGATGTCTACACAGTCATCCCTGTAAATACCCTTCATTCTCCTATGCATGTCACACCTTCTGCTCTTAAAAATTCAATCACCGCCAACTACTTAAGCCGCACTGACATAATGTTGTTACTTATCGCCACGTTTCTTACTTTAGCTCTGGGACTCTAGTAGTGACCAATTTCAAACGGCAACAGAGGAATAGAAAGGTGTCATGATCACAATGAGAAAGGTACTACAAAGCGTATATTTGTTTACATCCGAACACAAAATTTTAGGTGTTACTTTTCAGCATGCCCTCGTTCTTGTAGTTTAAAGTTTAAGCAGTAGCGCAACTTTCCGAGAGTGTTCAATTTTCTTCGTAATATTCGATATATGATGATCTATGAGATGATCTGGATGATCCATAAATTTACAAAATTTACAAAACAAGGGAACGTTAAAATCACAAAATGTATCAGCTTAAATAATTACAAATTGAAAACAAACAAAAAAATGTTTACACATATTATTTAAAAATGGTTTGACATAGAGTCCAAATGACCTTAAAAGCATGTCACCACGTGAAAGTCTTTGAATTTCTACTGCTGGGAATACAATCTTAAAATGTTAAGATCTACCTACTCATCACAAAAAAAAAAAAAAAAAAAAAATGATGGTCGTCGTTTCGTAAGTTTTCAAGGTCCAGAAGCATAATGTTGGAGCAGTGAATTGTGTTGGAAAGATAATCTGATTTCCTTCAGTAACAATAGACTTAGTACCTAGAATTAGCCAAAAAGAAACAATGACCTCATTTCTTTCGTATTAACTTATCTATAAGATTATCTAGATAAAGTGCGCGGGAATAACTACCGGTAATCTCGAAACACCTGGAATGTATTATCGTATATGTTTCTAAACGCAGGTGATTGTAAACGTGAATCATGACCCTGGGCACGCAAACCTAAAGGCTAGTAGCCCAGAAAGTTAAGAATAGATTATTCTTATTCTTGGATCAGAAAGTAAAGTGACGAAGACCAAATTGACACATAATCCAACAGTACAAGTTGCACTGTAGTTGACTGTTCTACTCATCATCTAAAATATTACATTACCCTAGCTCCTGGGAGTACACACGGTAGCTGACTTCGGAAAACTACATCAGAGGTGGCACGGAATTTCCTCCTCTTCGCGCCAACAAACCAAATTAAGAATTTCAGGTTTTGGTTTTCTCCCAAACTCTCTTTACACGAAAAGCTGGCAAACTAGATTTTCATTTTCCATTTCTCAAGAAAAATATTTGAACAGGACAGTATCTTTCAAGACATGACATTCCGCAGCCTTAAACATATTTTAATGATATATAATAGTAATACTAAATAGTACCAATTTACCCTTTGCCACGCTCACAGAATTGAGCTGAACCATTGGCTGTAATAACTCTCCGCATCCCAGTAAAACATGTATAAAATCAAGAAATGACGTAGAAATCGATCAATGAACCTTTCCAACCAAGCTCTTCTCAACATTCTCAGACCATTCGCAATCTTTCTTCTACTAATTTTCTTGGTAGTTGTCTATACAATGCATCCTAACCAGAGGGTTGCTCATCGCACACACCAGACCAAACCTGCAAAAAGAAATCAAAATAAGAAAAAAGAAATCTAAATAGGAACCAAAGGCCGTCCGGG
>JAGDQP010008809.1:0-15208 GCA_022664845.1 Lepisma saccharinum | reverse complement strand
TATGCCAGACCAAACCTGTAAAGAGAAAACAAAATAAGAAAAAAGAAGACTAAATAGAAACCAAAGGCCGTCCGGGAACCGATCAACCGGACCATCGAATTTCCAACGAAGCTCATCTCCACCTGCTCAGACCAGATCCCTCTTCTATTCTCTTTTCGGTAGTTGTCCATACAATGCATTCTGTGCAGAGGGTTGCTCATGTCACTTCCAAACGTATCCTGTAAAGGGAAAATAAATTGAGAAACAAATCATTTCAAGTTTTACACATAAATATTCAAATTGAACGAAATTAAGGTTAGTATCAGAAATAAAACTATTTCGCTTAAATTAGCAAACCTTCTACGTCACTTTAACATGTAAATAAAAACCTGAGGTGGTCCGGGAACTGATCACCGGACCTTTCCAACGAAGCTCAACTCTTCGTTCTCAGTCCAGGTCATTCTTCTCCTGTTTTTTTTTTTTTTTTTTTTTTTTTGTTTTGGTAGTTACCCAGGTGATTCCTCCCTCTGCAATTCCCGGGCTCATCTAACGTGCCACATTTACGCTGTGAAAAAAGAGAGAGAATAGATAATCCCGGAAGTAACATACAAGAATTTTCAATTGAAAGATATTAAAATTAGTATTAAGAATCCCTTTCGGTAGGTAAGGTAGATCTCGAAGTTTTTTTTATTTTCAAAAATTTATATCTCGCCTTATATGAGCGCTATCGAGAAACTATTTATTGTTTTGTAGATTATTCATCAAGAGCTGATTATATATATTATTCATTCATATATATATACTCGCTTTGTTTGTCTTGGAGCGCTGCCCCCAGACCCCCGTAGTGGGTTCGCCTCCAACTTCAGTGCTTTTGAGAGGATGCGCCTCCTTTTGACCAAAATCTCCCTGCAGCACTACACCATCATGGTGTCCCTCTGCACTCTTCAAGGGGGTCTGCGCCCCCATAGGGGAGGTTTGCCCCATTTATTGTAACCTACTGTTGGCCATACACCTTCAAAGAAAATTTCGTTTCTCTACCTTCAATGATTTGGAAATTGGGTTTTTGGGGCGACCATTTTGGATCCAAGTTGACGACTTTATGAAAATTTTCTTATATTGTCGTGACCTACTTGTGATGGTACACCTTCAAGTAAAATTTCATTTATCCAGCTCAAACGATGTGCAAAATGGGATTTTGGGCGGCCATTTTGGATCCAGGATGGCTACTATTCCCAAATGTTGTAATATTTCCCCAAACTACTCGTCATAATACACCTTTATGCCAAATTTCGTTTCTCTAGTTCAAACAGTCTGGAAAATGTTTTCTTAGGTCCGCCATTTTGGATCCAAGATGACGTCTTTGGATACATCATGTAATATTTTAGTAACATACAAGTGATAATGCACCGTGTTACCAAATTTGATATTTCTAGCTGCAGCCGCTTAGGCTGTGTATTCTATACAACAATGAGTTCGGCGGCTATTTTGGATCCAAGATGGCGACCGATTTTGCTGATTAACGAACTTAACCGAGCTATTAAGCCTAGAAACAACATAAAAATTTGGTTCAAATATCTTCAAAATTATGGCCGCTAGCGTGTTAATATATATAATATATAATATATACTTTCATATCGTATCGATCTCAATAGGTATATTTTTCTTCGAAATACAGGTGTATACCTAATAACCGGATTATCCATTTCCTTGTACTTTTTTCGAAGACACTTACTTTCTAATATCTGCAACATCTAAGGCGTGTACACAAGAACAGCAGTATCACTTAAACTTATAAATGGGATTCGTGGATCATAATCTTTATCACCCGCAGGCCTACCAGGCCACAAACAAACGCTACGAATTCATGCATCAAATTGAAGATAATTTATTTTTTCTAATTTATAACCCTAATAATACTACTACTAATCATCTATCTTATAACGTTGTGTTACAAATCTTACATACTTTAGGGACGAGAGGGATTTCTTAAAGACAACGGGAAGGACGTAAGCCATAGTGCTGCTACTTCCCATAAATTCATTTTATCTTTATCTTATTCTAAAGACAAAAGAGGCATGTGTCGTACCTGTAGAGATTACTAGTTTTATTGCTCTTATATGACAGCAAGATAGACCAATTCGATTGAACATGAAGTACAGAAATTCTACATCGTTTGTAACGTTTCAATTGAGTGGCTTTCGTAGTAAGTGGCAGGATTTGTTTAAAGAGAAGAGAAGAGAATCGTTTTCAGAGGTGTAAAGTTTTTTCTTGTCTTCATAAAGAAATGCACTTTTTAAGTATTCTTTGTATATCTGCTTTATGTTCATTTATAAAATATAAGTTATCGCTTGTATGTTTTATCGGAAAGATCTAAAGTCATTTTACGAATGATAGCGGTCGGATGAAACAGGAATTTTTAGAAAATGGCGGGATGGAGTGTTTTCAGACACTTAAAATAGGGAGTTTTGACAGGTCTCCAACGTTTGTAATTGGCTAATTACATTTTGTTATGACCTCATATCCTTTTGATTTCCGCAGATATTAAGGAAATTAGCTGTTTCGTCTTAATAAATACGATTTCTTGCACTTTACTAATTGTATTGTTTTCAATTTTGACTTGATGTTAATTTAATTTATATTATTATAAATTTAACATAGATTCTTAAAAGCCTTCAGGCGTCTCAGGCTCCCGCGGGAATAGGGTGGGGGAGATGAAGATGGAAGATAGTTGGCCAAGGCCTAACTTGAAGGTATCATCCCGGCATTTACCTCGTATCACTGAGGAAAGGTCCTAGAAAAACATTGCGGCAGGGATCGTTCCCAGGACCTTGCGATAGGATGGAATAGATTTTTTCGTCTGTGTAGGACCTGTGATAGATAAGACATGTCATTGTTTCTATACACGAGACATGATGATATTTAATTTTATATTGAGTACAATTTATATCACCTTAAGTTATTACTTAGTTATATATTGCATAATAAGTCATCACTCAAATAATCATTGGCAGCATAATAACCCTTATTCACCAACATACTGAATAGCTCAGATTTAAATTTATTAATATTATGAATACTCTTCAGGTAATTGGGCAGTTTATTATACAGTCTTGTACACAAAGAGTAAACACTAAAATGAATAGTTGCGAAATTTTGTCTTTCTACAAAAATATGTTTCTTTTTTCTTGTGTATGATAAGTGTGTACATTTCCCATATAAGTAAATAAGTGACTATTTTTCTTTGTAAATATTACGCTCTTATATAGGCGTCGAACTGTTGGAATGTTTTGAGATTTAAACACATTTTACATGATGACCTCGGGCTCATATTAAAAATATTTCTAACAACCTTGTTTTATATACGAAAAGTATTTACACTAACATGTGATGCACCCCAAAATATTATTCTAAAGCTAATAAGAGCATAACATTTTGCGTAAAAGCAGAGTTTGTCGAGAGATTGTACCTTGTAATCTATACATGATGAACCAGACACGATTCAGTTTTTTTTTATTAAGTTCAATAATGTGATTATCCCATTTTAGCTTTTCGTTTATAGTTAAACCTAACAATTTACTTTTAGAAGTGTATTCTAAACTTAAAGAATTTACTACTATGGGAGAAACATAAACGATCGGTGAGAAAGATGAAAATATAACATTTTTTATTTGTCTTCATTTATATTCAGACTTTTTATTGAAACCCGTTCTATTAATCTCGCGGTCATTGATTTTAAATTACTTCCTACTTCCTGATGAGTGTTTCCTGTTACTAAGATATTTACATCAAAAGCGTACCAAACTACGTTCTCTGAATCTATAAATTGAGATAGATCGTTTATATATAATAGAAATAACATAGGTCCTAAGATAGAATCCTGAAGAACACCGTTGTTAATTTCATCCATTCAGGAATAGAAAGCCTTGCTTCTCTCATTAAGAGTCTTAGAGATTTGTACTATCTGCTTTCTACTACTCAAGTACGATAAAAATCAATCATATGAAACACCTCTGATTCCATGCTGAAATAGTCACGTTAATAAAGTTAAGTGATGCACGTTGTCAAATGCCTTAGAAAAATCTATAAATACACTATAGCATGTTGGTTCAGTGCAGTATCAATAGATTTTTTTCTTCTGAAAGCCACGTTGACACAGGGAAATCAAGTTGTGTATAGATAGAAATCTATTTAAACGTGCCAACATTGCGTATTCAAATATTTTAGAAAATATTTATAAAGTAAAAATGAGACGTTAATTCTGCATATCTGTAATGCTTCCTTTCTTGTACAAAGGAATAAGCTTAGCAATTTTTAACCTGCTTGGGAACACCCCTGACTCAGAAGGTATAAGATGACAAAGTTGGTTTTCAATTAAATGTATACACCTTTTAATAACAATGGACGGAATTTAATCCAGACCTAATGAATTTGTATTTGACAGCTTCTGAATATGAGTGTATAACTGTTCAATTGCAACTGGAGTTAGAAACATACTTTGCTGCATTGAAATTTCCTTATTTAGAAACCTGATTCCACGTTGTGTGGACACAGTCTTCCTAAATGTAGCCGTATAAAGAAAGTGATTATTAAATGCTTCTGCAATATCTTTGGGTTTAATGAGGACCGTATTGTCAATAGAAACACAACGAATTTCATTTTTTACTTTTTGATTTATATTTTGATTTATTAAATTCCAAGCAGTTCCAATTTTATTGCTAACCCTATTACTTAAACAATCGTAATAGCTCCTTTTGCAGTTCGTACAACTATATTGTATGATATGTTTTTTTTTATTAAGATTGATGTAATTAAGCGCATTACTTGACTGATTACTGGAATGTTATTTTCGTGTGTTATACTGAAATAGTTTTTGTTTAGAAATTTTAATCCCTAACGACAGCCAGTCTTTATTCTTAACATTCTTTATTTTCAGATAACGACACTGGAAAGCTACATTAAAATAACATAAGAAAGTCTCCATAAAAGAATTAAATTTCTCGTCGGTCTCTGGCACTAAATATGGCAGTTCAGGACTCCTGTGACAATAAATAACAAAAATATTGAATATTTTCTTTCGAAAAGGAGGTACGAGTTATTATTCTATGTTTAGAAGAAAATAAATTATCATTCATATCAATAGAAAATGAAAGGGATTTATGGTCTGAAAAGCCAAGTTAATGAGTTTTGAAACTTAAACTTCTTTCGTTCCTTCCAATTATAATTTGGTCAAGGGCAGAATTTTCACCTCTAGTTGGAACATTTACTATAACTTCTGAGTTGTATTTTTCTAAAATACTTTTTAGATCAGTCTTCTCCTTTTAATCCATGAGTCAATTAACATTTATATCACTACAAATAATAATTTCAGGATTTTTTTTTTACAAACGTAATTTAACATGGATTCAATTTGTCTTAAAAATATACTAGCTAAGCCTATTCTCTACGATCTGAGCTAGGGTCGCTCGGTGAATTTGAATATAGCTGATATTTAATGTTAAGACTACCGGGAAAGAACTTACTTTGCACATTATCTTCATTTTACAAGAGAGCATTTTCAAAGTTCGCAACTAAAGCTGCAAAGTTCGTAATTTTATTACATATTAATAAAGAAGCTGCAGTCACTGTTTCAAATGAGAAATATATTACATTAATCAGCCACGCTAATAGGCTTATCAGTCAGGAATTACCATCAACGAGTGATTAAAATAACTATAATTTGACCATTGTATCTGATAGAACTGAAAATCATTTAGGGCAAGCACTTTCAGTCACCAGAAAACAAGTTGCGAATCCCACACATTTGACTGTTTCTCCATCAGAAATACGCACATTTCTGAAAGCTCCTTCACCAAGGGCGTCGCCAGGAATTTTCCCAGGGGGAGGAAATATTAAGAGAACAATTAGAGGACTCTATATTCATGTTGGCAAAACTCATCAGGATTCTAGTAGAATGAGTGTCTCATTCTCTACTGCTCCTGTTCTGCTTCCGGCATCGTCTTCCAGTCTAGTCCACAGCAATCTCAATGTGCTCAAGTCCTCGCTATCTGAAACTAAGAAGTTCCATAGTAGATTAAAGTTTTCTATTCATCTCCTTCGTCGAGTTCCCAGAGGTGCACGATATACAGTGGCGGATGCTGTCCATGCAGTGATGAGTCAAGTGGTCAGAACAAACGATGTAAATACCTGAATGGACATTTTCTTCTTTCCTTATGCTGTTCTGCGCGTACCAGAAGAGTCTGATTATGTGACTAATCTCACTACTTGGGTTAAGCAAGGAGTTCGTTGTTGACTCGACAATCATCGTGATGCCATTCCTGCACAACGCCCTTTGCCCTTCAACAAAACGACTGAAAACGAGCTCATCTACTGATTCTTTCAACATCAAGATGGTTGAAAACAAGATTGTCGATGCGGATGTTCGTGGTGCGGTTCGCTTACTTACCTCCGACGACATAATAGTTGCACCAGACGCCAATATTTTGAAAGATTTAAAGAAAAAAAATCCACCTCCATCTAATTCTTTCATTTTGCTGGATCCTCCTTCTGCTTACATAATGTCTCGGGAGTCTGTTTCCGAACTCTTGAAAGCTATCAACTCTTTCCCTCCTGGATCCGCAGGTGGATTGGATGGTCTTCGTCCTTCGATTCTTAAAGATCTTTTGATGTGTAATGATCCTGGCTTAAAAGATCAACTCATTACTTTTTATGTGATCTTATTTCTATTATCTCTTCTGGAGAAGTACCTATAGATGTTCGTCCAATTTTCTTTGGCGCCACCTTGATCGCCTTAAGAAAGCAGTGTGCGGGAATTCGTCCCATTGCGATCGGTAATATGTGGCGTCGTCTGACAGCAAAAAATATATGTTTTCGAATTTGGGATTCCATTAATACTTCTCTATCCCCTCACAAATTAGGAGTGTGTGTTCCTTACGGTGCCCAGGCTGCTGTCCATGCCGCTCGTATTTACTTCTCATCTCATCATCCTCGTCCAAAATCCGTCGTAAAGCTTGATTTTTGCAATGCCCTTAACGAATTAAATCACGATGCCATGTTGAAGGTGATTCAGAAAGATTTCCCGTTGATTTATCATTATGTTTTTCAGTGTTATTCTCAACCTAGTGATCTCTTTCTGGGTGATGACATCATTTTATCTCAACGTGGAGTCCAACAGAGTAATCCCAGCGGTCCTGCTGTTTTTGCAATTGCACTACCATCTATCATCAATTCAATAGCAACCGAATTGAACTTATGGTATTTAGGTGATGGCACTATCGCGGGCGATCCAGACCTAGTTCTTTCTACCTTACTTAACATTCGGGATGCATCTTCAGAAATTGGCTTACATCTGAATTTTTCAAAGTGCAAAGTTAATTTTCTAAATGTTCAGCAAGACGCGAACATTGCTCTTTATTCAAGATTCAGGGACTTGGCTCCTGGAATACAATTTATGACTCCTGCTTCAGTATATCTACTTGGCTCCGCCATCTCTGCCGTGGCTCTTCGCAGTCTACTGATTGAGAAGATTTCTAAACTTGATTTTTTTCTTTTCCCGCTTATCTTTGATTTCAGCACATTCAGCATTCTATCTACTTCGTGCATCTTTTTCCACCCCCTCGATTAATGTACTTTTTACGTTGTTCTCCTTCTTGATGAGAAGAGTCATTGTTACAGAGTTATGATTGTGTTTTACAGGCAGGCCTCGAATCTATCCTTAATTGTTCTTTGAGTGGCAAGGCTTGGTTACAGGCTACTCTGCCCGTTCGGTCAGGTGGACTTGGCATTCATCGGGCCATGGATTTTGCGATTCCTTCCTTTTTAGCGTCTTTTCATGGCTCTCGTCTCTTCGTTGAGTCCATCCTTCCACTGGGCCCTTGCCTCGACCCGGACGCCTGTATTCAAGATTGTTCAGCAAAATTGTCTACGTTAAGTGGATTAAATTCTCCTCGTTTGGATGTCAATAGCTCTCAGTCTTCTTGGGACGATCCTATCATCAAACGTACACAATCGCAGTTACTACAATCTGCTACTTGTCTTGAAGATCAAGCGAATTCACCTTCTCTTGGTCTACATCCATTTATGGAAAGGAGGAAAATCACAGGCACCTATAGATACTTCCCCGAAACTTTATTTCCTTCCTACTTTCTAGGGGAGAACTTGCTAACAGCTTGCTTAACGATATAAAATATTTTCAAACATAAAATAAAATCGAAATTCTCGCAATTTTTAAATAACCTTAATGGAATCTGAACTCATAACACAGTACAACATTTTTTTAACAGTGACTTCTCAGTAACGCCAGACACTAGCATATTCAACACCTTTGAATAGTCAGGATCATCAAATGCCTGGCATGTTAGAGCTCGTTGTTCATTACAATAGAAATTTATGTGGTGTGATCAATGACTATTAGATAATTTGAAGTCACAAAAATCGAGATGGCATAACATAGAGGACTTTCAATAACTCAGGCAAATTTAAAACGGTGAGTAGTAGCACTTTTATAAAATCCTGTGTTGGATGTCGAAGATTACAGAAATATCATATTTTAACGAACATTAATAGATAATTTATGTCCAAGAATTCCTATCGAAGAAAAGGTTTGCTAGGTAAACTTTCTGTTCTGCATTCTCCCAGAATCATCCATTCGGCTTGAGACAAAATTATCTAAAGACCTTTCAAAACTTCAAATTGAGATTCGCTTTGAGAGCCTTTGGTAATCAGGCTCAACTTTTAAAACATATAGTAAAACACAATGGACAAATCACAATCAACAAAGAATGGCATTTAAGAAAATGGGTTGGTTAATTCGTAAGAATATCTATCAAATGAACTAATCCATATTTTGAAAATATTTGTTTTGTTGAGAAATTTGAAATTCTGTGCTATGCCGCCTTAAGTTAGTGATCTTCAAATATTTTGGCTACAAGAATTAGCTTCAAAATGAAATAGTTCATTTCATTAATGTTAATGTTAGATGAGTCGCTTTTCAAAATTTCAGTGTTTCTTGCTTGATTTGTTCGGTATTTTTTAAAAATTAAAATTATTTTTAAAGAATGTGTATCTTACGATTGACTTACTCGTGCTTTTCGAACTTTTTATATAAATGCGTGACTGTGTATGTGAATGAGAGAGAGAGAGAGAGAGAGAGAGAGAGAGAGACTTGTTTTTCATTGACTTTCTAGAGAAACTGATTCAACTTCATAAAACAGAGCACGTTCACAAGAAATGAAACAGATAATAGTACAATAAGGGAATTCGTGTTTTTACATTCCATGTTTTCATATACCGTATTTTGTGTGGTGGGTATAAATTGGCGAATTTGTGATTACATACATTAAATAATTATGATTGAGGAAATGTAAAGGGAGACTTCCAAATAGTTTCTTATGGATTGCATGCAGTGAAAAGTACATGTATAAAAAAAATACATGAAATATATGAACATAGAATAGTATTTGGTATAAAATCTGAGATCCATAGGGGGCGGGGGCTGGTGCCCCCTTGCCTCTCCCTGCTGACGCTCATGCACTTCACAGAGAAATGCTTTTCTACAGAATATAGTTTAATTCTAGAATTCTGACTTATACTCCAGCCAAGAAGAAAATAGAAACGCAAAGAAGTTCTCAAGAGAGAAAGAAATAATTATCTTCATCTACGAGGTAAAGGAGAAACAGGGTCACCTTTGGTGACCGGTTTGAAACCTAACCCGATTGACCCGGTAGTCTCACTGAACCAACGACCAAGTCTTGACTCAGATTACCAACTGACTTCGATTGGTAGCCCGATGATCGAATTTGAGACTATTTTTTGGGGAATATGAGAGCAATTCCAAGATATGGGACTATTTCCATGTTATTACTTTTGTTAGGAACTTTTCGGTATAATTTGTTTCGTGCTCTGGGGATAAACCCACTGTCTTGGTCACTCCCTGAAAGAAACACTGCTCAACCCCAACAGTGTATAGTAAGGAAGGAATAAAATTCTGTCCTACCTTCCAGGTCAGCGGGTCGAAGTCGCGTCAGGCCGGGTCCCAAGCGTATAATGGCGACCCGGTCTAAAACTCAACCTGGTAGCCCGTTCCAGTTCTGCTACAATAAATAAATTAATTCATTTTAAATAGAGCAACATTTAAAATTCTCTTTTATAGGAAGAGTCTCAAACCTCCCTAGTAGCTGTCTCGTACTACCCATACACCGGGAGGAAAGACACACTTTAGAAGGCTCGAAACAATTGCTTGTAATTTCTTTTCTCAAAATAATTTTAAAAAAATAACAATACGTAAATGATAATGAAAGAGTATGTTACGACCCACATAATATAATAAGGATATGACTATTTGGAACAGAAAAGATAACATGTAAATTTTGTCTCAATGCTCCCTAGTCTCCCTTAGTTCGATTCGACAAAAACTTTTATTCAATCGATCATAAACTATGTGTTCATACGCCGTAGCTTCTAATGCAGAAGAAAATCGGGTAGAAACTGATCCTAAAGTTTGTTGGTTTGCCGAAGTCAAGATTGTTTACAAAATTTAATGAAAATCAGTACAATTATTCTGCATTTATTGTTCTCTAAGGCTGTAGATGCAAATGGTCATAGGTTTTTAATCCATTTTGTATTAATTTTTCTGACAAAAAAGTTAAAGCACCCCGTATTTCCCCAACGATGTGGTAAAACCGGGTGCACATGTTAATTATATGGAGAATGGGTGAGTTTCAAACATTTTCGCAAAACAACTAACAATTCTTATTTCACATCGTTAAATTTAAGGTAGATTGACGAAAAATATGTAGTCATTGTCTTCTTTATCTGCACCAATGCAGGCATCATGGACTCAGCCGAGACATTCTATACACTGGATCTATTCATCGAGACACATATATTATTATATTTTAAGATTTATGGTCTAAAACAGCGTTCCACAAACTGTGGTCCGCGAACCTCAGGTGGCTCTCGAAACTAGATTCAACATTAGTAAAAAAAAATACGTAAATCATCAAGTTCAAGAGAATTGCATATCACACAATATAGCTAGTTGAGAATTAGAAAGAATCATTTTGTCTGGACTCAAGAATACAATAACTATTGAAAGCTGAACAAGGCGCATTAGGATGGAGTGAAAATGAAAAAAAAAATCAAAATTCAGTTCACAACCGATCTATTTTTTGCTTTGCAACATAAAAATGAAGTGTGGAAAATTTAATTTCCGAAACGAAATTCCTTCGGGTTCCATAAGTACTTCAAAGTTTAGCCACAAGTCTGAATTTTCCTTTTTTCAACAAAATGTTTATGTTTAATGCATTGTGTACTGCAATACAAAGCTTATCCAAAAAGATTTATGCTGATTAACAGACACAAAGCAAATTAAAAATCAGTGCTTTATTTCAATAAACAAAAAACTTGACAAAAATATGTTAAAACTTTGCTTTCAGAGCACAAAATTAGTTGTTACAAATCACTCGGTTTTCACCAGCATGAAACATAGGTACTATACAGTTTTCTTGAGGAACATTTCTAATAAGTTTCACTACAATAAATTGCAACGTATTTTGACAATTGTATACTTAATATAAAGTTATAATAGATTGCTCAAAATTTTAGTTTGGTAAACAAAAATAACAGTCAAAAATGGGGCTGAGAAATTGAATTTCAATTAAACAAGTTGTTTCTTCTTGGTATCCAGTTTACATATTCTTTTCTGGGACACAATTTTATTCAAAATGTATCTATCTCGCTCATTTTCTCTCCACACTTTGAACGACGCTTAGGTTACCATCTTAACACTTATTTCAAAAGTTTATGTGTGGCAGGGGAAGGCAAGAATTTGCATTAAAGTCGTGTTATCAAACAGTTCTTGAAGAAAAAGCCTTGTGATTGGAGGTTCTATAATCTGATCAACAGCTTCCCAATTAATCATTTCAGTGTAGTCATTGGCGGCAAAATTAAATGGTGGAATTTTAACACTTTGAGCATCAGACATCAAAATCGTAAAATTGCACGTGGGACCATGTGTTTATATGTACACATTGCAGTACAGCGCCACGTGCATAAATCTGATGCACAAAAGGGGCTCATCTCCAGGCCACGTGCATAAAACTCATACACAGCTCCTCATCATATTCAACTATTTGTGTATGTGTTTCCTTAACGATTATCTTCAAACTAAATGGGAAAATGTTTAGCTCTGGTCTCTGGAAATAACATACTTTAATGGTACGTGATTTACTTCAAATTTGGGAACGCTGCACTCATTCAAACATCTCATTTCTATCATTTTGTTGAAAAACATGTGTATATATTTTATGCACACATATAATTGAAACAAATGGGAAAAATTTTCTCTGGCCCTGGGAACAGTATAAATCAATGCACGTCGATTGTGGCACGATTGAACTACTTGTATTTTCGCACAAGGGTAATTGTTATTGTTGCTGTAAAGCAGTTAGTATAACATCATTCTTCCTGAGTGTTCGTATTCGTACAATCACTACTTTATAACGTTTGTTTTTACATCAACGATGGTCCATATGAAATTAGACTGGCTAGAAGAAATAGACTACGAAACGAAAACGAACAACAAGAACTTTGTAGTGACAAAATATTGTCAGTGATTCTTTATAGTGACAAAACGCTAACAGGTAAAAGTGGTCAAACTGATCATACGACTGATTTTTTTCGAAAAGTTTGCACTTTCTTTGATTTATAGTACATAGTATCAACCAGGGTAACTACCTTTCAGCTCAAGAAAATCGGAACAGACTCTATACCAGGGTCTGAGTGTATTAGTACATAGGAGACCCAGGGAGCATGTTTACGAATCTTGAACGGTGCAGCATAGGGCGAAAAAAATCGGTGTTGTCTTTGGCAGGAAAGGTTGTGATGTGTACTGATCTTCTATCTTAGTGTCGTCCCAAGTTGTGAAGCAAATTTATACCGGGTACCTTTATTTGGTTGTTGAATGTCATTCAAACAGAAAGAACGCAAGAAAGAGAGGAAATGAAGAGATCTAATTCCAGTTATTGTTAGTCTCAATCTTTCTCAAAACTATTCATATTTAAATATAAAAAATTCGGAAGCTGAACAGATTTTCCTATAACTGATTTCCTTATCTTAGAGAGTAGGGAAGTTTGTCTGAATTTGCCAGTTATTTTGTCCGAATATTAACAACTAAAGAAACTGTTTAGAATTCGCTGCTTCAAATAAATCTCCAGTTTGAGATTTTGATGTAACGGTCAGCAATCTACACCATTCCGTTATCTCCTCAGTAAAACCCAATAACTGGATCAAATTTAACCTAATACCTCTCAGACATAATAGTAATAGCAGCAAAGGCACAAATTTGAAGAGAATAAAGGATATAATATGTGAATTGGTAAAGTGTGTACAGTACAAAATACACTGAAGACAAGTTGTACTAGTGACGAACATACGTTACATGCCACAATAAACTGACTCTGCACGGAAATCCTTGTTTTACTATTTAAAAATGATTCTTTCAACTGAAATTACAGCGTGGAAAGATTTATAACAAACTTGTACTACAATTCAGTATAAATTCAACTTAAATATGATAGCCAATAAATGTATTGGTTTTAGTCTCTTTGCTATTATCACTTATGCATGGTTTGTAGAGTAGAGCTTCGGAATGCACACTCATTCATGGAAAGTCAGAACGTAAATGTCTTCACTCCTTCGTAAACTAGGTGTAAATTCTAATTATAGAATAAAATGTGAAATTTCTTAAATGAATTCTATGCACTGAAGAATATTAACTTTTTATAAAGAAATATTTGAATCAAGAGAAAGTAAATAACCCACAAAACACGTCCTATCTATCCTCCTATTTCCCCATTCTTAATTTCCACCACGATGAATATAAATGAACGCAGTTTCATAGATTTTCTGCATCTAATATAAAAATAATTTATTAACATGTTTGCCAAGAACATTTTTGCCCAAACTCTGCCAGCTTATTCACACCAAAGCTCAGTATATACGAGGATAACTTAACAATATACATGACTTCAATATACTGGTTTCTGCAGATGTCATGGCCACTTTCTACTAATGGCAACACTTAACGTCTTGCACAATTTTATATCGTATGGAATCTACAAATATCTGTCCCACGGTATTTAGACAGCAAACAAGAAAAAAATCTTTAAAATTGTTATTTTACGTCTATTCTGGACTTCCGAAGTTAAAATTTACTACTGATTTAGGTAAGATAAATTTTACTTTATCTTATAATATTTAATTAAGTTTTTTGTCTCATTTTATAACTCTCCTCTACTCCGTCAGTAATAAAGGTGATTGCTGACCTTATGAAAATTTTATGACTAAAGAAATAAGAATTGCCGTTTTATTTAGGTTTCTTGAAAAGATGTAACATTAATTTTGAACTAAGACTCTAAAATTTAATAATTAACTTATTCCGAAGGTATTTCTGATAGACATAAACTTCGAAAAACGCGTCTTTTCAAAATTACAAGCAAGTAACAAACACGCATAGACAAGTAACACTCAAAAGTTAAATATTTTCCAACAATATATAATATTATAAGCGCCATTTTGTAATCAATTTCCTGTGTTGAGAACTTAGGAACATGCATATGAGAAGGAACTAGCTTGTAAAGAATTGTTTTACCATCATGTTTTAAGACTGAAGAAGTAACGAGTACGAAGCATTAAAATCACATCAATTGTGTTCCTCACAGAAATTAAAGAATTGTAGTTTGACGCCTATACAATTACAAATATAAAATAATAAATATTCTTTATGCTTTAAATCTGAACGATGAAATCGGGACAATATGCGTCCTGACGAACATTGAATCGGGACGCGGGACAACTGGCCCAAATTCGGGACGGTCCCGACAAAATCGGGACAGGTGCCAACGCTGGTATCAACGCAAAGAAAATATTCAAATGAATTCATGTATTACAGCCAACAAGGTAGAGTAGTCACCGTTGTTCCTGATGATATGAAAAACTTTCTGAACGATATGTAAGAGAATATGCAGTTAAAAATTCTAAGCATGTTCTAACATATTGTTCGGGTTGAACGGACGAGAAAGAATGGGTATTTACTATTTTTTTGACGAGCATACTGCAATTCTAAAAAAAAATGCCTTTCGGTAGGCCTACAGGCTGAGCTATCGAGAAACTATTTATTGTTTTGTAGATTATTCATCAAGGGCTGTTCAACGATACCTCACAAGACGCTTAT